>MU400424.1:0-176095 GCA_022578955.1 Hypoxylon sp. FL1857
TATTATTATTATTATTATTATTATTATTATTATTATTATTATTATTATTATTATTATTATTATTATTATTATTATTATTATTATTATTATTATTATTATTATTATTATTATTATTATTATTATTATTATTATTATTATTATTATTTATATATCGGTTATTTTATTTATTTTTTTTAAAAAAAATTAAATATATAAATTTATTATTTAATAAAAATTTAAGTAAAAATTATATTTCGGAAAAAATTTATATTATTCTAGTTATAAATTTATTTCGTTATATAATTATATTATTTATTTTTTTTATTTATAAAAACTTATCTTTTTAATAAAAATAATTATAAAAAAAGAAAATAAAATAATTATATTTATAAATTTAAGTTTTAAATTTTTAAAAATTTTAAAATTTTTAAACTTATTTTATTATTATAATGTAAATTATTTTTAATGTAATAATATAATAATTATCATTTAAAAATACTTTTATTTTTAAATTATTTTTTTTTTCCTTTTTTTTAATTAAAACGTTTATTAATTTAAATTAAAAATATATTTTTTTAAAAGTTAATTATATTTTTATTATTTAATTTTTTATATAAAATTTATTACATTTATAATTTATTATAAATTAATTATAAATAATTTCTTCTTTATAAACTTTTTAATTTTAAATTATCACTTTAATATTATTAATATAATACGTTTAAATCTTTTATAAAATAAGCTTTATTTTATTAATTTTCTTTATATAATTTATATTTATTATATTTTTAAAAAATATTATCTTAATTTTAATAATATTATCGTTTTTAAATATATTTTTCATAATTTTTCTATTATTATTTATAATATTTATAAAAGTTATAATGATAAATATCATTATATAAATTATTTAACTTTAAATTAATAATAATTTAATTAATTAACTTTTTCTTTTTTTAAATTATCGTTAATATATATAATAATATTATTATTTTTTACGTTTTTTTTAATTAAATTATTCCTTTTTTTATCTTAATTCTTATTTTTAATAATAACATTATTTTAAATAATTTAAATTATTTATATTAATTCCATTGTGATTTTTAAATTAATATTATTTAAGTTTATTTCTATTTTTTTTTTTAATTTTTATATGGTTAAAAAGATTTATTATTTATTTTTTTATTTATATATTATAAATAAAGTTAAATCTTTTTTATTTTATTTTATTTAAATATAATAATAACATTTTTATTTATAATTTTAACATTTTATAAATAATTATTTTAATGTAAATATTCTTATTTTTCTTTATATATTTTCCATTAATTAATCATTTTTTAAATAAAAATTAACCGGCGTTATTATTTTAAAACTTTAATATATTAATTATTATTTAATAATAAAAATCATTAACATTAAGAATATATTAAATTTATATTTTTAATGGAAATAAAATAAATTATATTTAATAAGTTTAAAATATAAAAAGGTTATATTTTCTTTAATAATTATCTTTTATTTCTTAACGAAAATTTTTAATTTTATCATTTATATTATTAACTTTTAATAATATTATAAATATTTTAAATATTATTTAATTAATTTATTTATAATACCTTTTATAATTTCATTATTATAATTATAAATTTATTAAATTTAATTTTCTATCATTAATATATAATTATGTTAATTTTATTTTATTTTTAATATTATATTATTTCTTTTAATGTTATAATTAAAGTTATCTTAAATATTATTAATAACTTTTTCTTTAAAAATCATTATGTAATAATTTTAACTTTTTTTTAATTTAATAATGTTTTATAATAATTTTATTTTATTATTAATGATTTTAAAATTAATCGTTTATATAATATAAATTTTTTAATGGTAAATTAATTATATTTTATAATAATATAATATATTATTTCCTTATTATTATATTTATAATATGGTATTATAAATTTTAACATTCCTTTTTTAAATAAAAAAGTTTTTAATTTAATTTTCTTTATATATATTTATATTAAAGTTAAAACTTTATATTTTTATAATTTATAATATTAATTTTTAATTTTTATTCTTTTTAATAATATATTAATAATAAAAATATTTTAACTTTTATTTATATTTATTTATTATTTATTACTTTATTTATAACCGTTATTATTGATTGAGTTTTAGTTTAATTTAATTTATAATTATATTAATTTTCTGATATAATTATTATATATAAACTTATTTTATATAATATAATTTTTAAATTTATTATTTATATTAATTTATTATATTTGGTAGTTTTATTTTTATGTTTTTTTAGGCGGTTAATATAATACTTACTTATCTTTTTAATTAATAACATTTATTGCTTTTTAATTTTTAATTTATTAAATTGTCGGATAATTAATATTTTATTAAAATCTTTATTAATATATTCCTGGTTTATGATTGAATTTTACTTTTACTTTTTTTTATATAATATTTTATTAATAAGATTTTAACTTTTTTAACTTATATTTTATATTTTACGATTAATTTTAACATGATTTTAACATATTTATTACTTTTTAATTAACATAATTATTTATTTTTATTTAATCTTTATTAATTTTAATTTACGAGAAATTTATAGGAATTTTTTTAGCTTTATAAATGGGAAGTGTTTATATTTAATTTTAAGTTTAATTTTATATGTTATATTTTATTTAAATTTAATATAAAAAAACTTTATATCGGCATTTATTTCTTAAGTTTATTATATAATTTTAAGGCGTTAATTTTATTATATTTTTCTTATATTTCATTAATGTTAATATAAAATAAACTTTATGTTTAATTAATTTATTTTTTAAAGGAATATTTTTATTTTAAATACGTTTAAAAGTATGATAATAATAATTATATTTATATTAAAATATATATGGAGATGATTAAAATTTATAATTGTTAAGTGTGAGAATTTTCATAAATTTCCTTCCGGGTTATATAAAATTCGTTAAAAACCCCCTTTTTTTATAATTTAATATAAGTAATTAATTAATATATTTTTCGTTTTAACCTTATATTTATATTTAATTTTATTAATTTTATTTAATATTTTTAATTTTTAACCTAAATTAACCGGTTAAAAGGTAAAATCGAATAACCAATAAATAAAATTAACTAACCGGAATAAAGATTATTCCTTTTAATTAATTATATTAAAAATTTAATTAATAAAATTACCTAATCTTTTCATCCTTAAAAAAAGATAACTTTTTAAACCTTAATAAAATAAGTTATAATAAGTAATATTAAAGTTAACTTTAATAAAACATGGTTAAAATTAACTTAAAAAAGTTTTAAAGTTTAACATAAAAATGTTAAATTAAAATTTATAATTTTATTAAAAGATTTAAAAATTAAAAAACCTTTTATAAACTTAATAAAAAGAATTAAACGTTAAAATTAACATTTTTTATAAAAAGATACTTTTTTTTCTCCTTTTAATTATTTAATATTTATTTAATTAAATCGAATAATTAATATATGAATTAGGTTATTATTTAACTTATTAAAGGAATATTTTAATTAAGTTAATCATTTAATCGAGTAAAAAAAAAGTGTTATAATTAACGTAACTTTAATTATTTTACCATTTTAATCGCCGATTAAATATAATAATTTATTATTAAAAATATTAAATTTATTATAAATTGTTAAATATTAAGATATTATGGTATTTATTTAATTTTTTAAATAAATAATCATTTTTAATGATTTAAATATTAATATTAAGTTTATTTATCGATATTTTCGATTATGTAAATTTAAATAAATAATTATTCTTAAAGATTTAAATAATAATATTAAGTTTATTTATTGATATTCATATTTACTTTTATTTCTAAATAATAATTTAGATAATTTTAATTTTTATGTTAAATAATTATTTAAATTTTAAACATAAATAAAATCGAATAATATGGATAATTTAAAAGGTTTTAACGGTTTAAATTATGGGCGAGATTATTATGAAATTAAGGATATTAATTAATTATTTCGAGGAAAAAATGGAAATAATATAAATGATTTAAGCTTTAAATAATATTTTAATAAGAATAAATATTAAGAAAATTTAATACGTTAATATATTAATTAATGTGTTAATTTCTTTTATAATGATAATAATAATGATCATTATAATAATAATTAATATGGTAGTTAAATTAATAATAATTTAAACGGTAATTATTACGGTGGGAATTAGGTTTATTATAAAATGTTTTAACGTTATAATAAAAATTGTTAACGTTTTAACGAATAAAATGGTTAAAGTTTTAAATTAACATTTAAATTTAACTTTAAAAATTTAAATGATAATGATAATAATAATTAAAGTAATAATAATAATAATTATAATAATTAAGGAGGTGGATATAAAGATAATTATAAACATGGAAATAAATGTAAACGTGGATAAAGAAATAAATAAAAAGATAAATATAACAAATATCCATTTGGTAATAATAACGTTTATTAATACATATATTAAGTTAATAATATAATAACGATAATATTTAAAGAAATATAATTAAGTAAAGTAATTTTTAATTATTATAATTTATAATAATATTATTTTAATTAAATTAAATGTAAAGTAAATTTTAAAAGATAATTTTTATTAAGTATTAAATATTTTATATTAAGTAATAACTTTTTAATTAATGAAGTAATATTAATTAACATTTATATTTATTAAAAAAATATTTATATTTTTATTAATATAATAAATAATATAATAATTAATAAAACTTGTAAAGAAAAGATTAAGAATTATATATATAAATTTTATCACGAGATAATATTATCCTAATATTAATCCTTAAATAATGATAAAAAAAAGAAATGTTAAATTAATAATAAATATCATTAAAAGTGTTTTTTTAAATGATTTAAGGTTAATATTATTAACGTTTTAAAAATATTAAGAAAAGTATAATATAATAAAGATAATTATTTAAAAAATACCTTTTTAAAAGATTAAGTTATTTAAATTATTCATTACTATTAATTAACGTAAATAAATAAATTTATTTAATATATAAATTAAATCTTTAATTTTTTTAACGTTAATTTGTAAATATTAATTTTACCTTTTATTAAAGGAATTTCTTATAATAAATACCTTCAATATTTTAATAAATAATAACGTTAATAATGTTTTTAATTACTATAATATAAAGTAAAAGATTAAGTTAAATAATTTGTTTAAATAAGTATTAATGAATATTTAATTTATAATATTCCTTTAAATGTAAATATTTTTAATATATTTAAATTATTAATTAACTTATTTAATTAAAACAATGATATTATCGATTAAAATAATCATTAAAATAAATATAAAAATAATGAAAGCGATAATTATTAAAGCGATAATAAATATTATGATAAATAATGTGATAATTATTAATAATATAATTGATAAGATAATTAATAAGTTAATTATTATGATAATTATCGTAATAATCGTGGCGGTTAAAAAAATTATAGTTATTATAATTATAGTTATAATAATTGTAATGGTAATAATTATAATAATAATTGTTATAATGATAACCATAAATATAATTATCGTTATTAAGATAATAATTGAAATATTCATGATTAATGTAAGTTTTTTTATAATTATAATTAAAGAAGTTATTATAAAGGAAAATAAAGTAAAAGTTATAATTATTATAAATATTTATGGTATCGATAAGGTAAATTAAATTAATGTGGTAATGATAATTATATAATTAATAAAATATATATTAAGGATTAAAATAATGATAAGAAAGAAATAAAGTAAAAGTTTTTAAAAGATAATTATTTTTTAATTAATTAATTTTCGGAATAAAATAATAAATTAGATAATGAATATAATTATTTAATAAACTTTAATAATAATAATAAGTGTAAATAATTAATTTTAAATGATAAAATAAATAAAGAAAAGAGGATATATTATAAATATGGTAGATTTTTCAATATTAAGTTTAATTATTTCAAATATATATACGTAAATAAGTATATCGAATTAAAAATGTTAAGTTTAAGACTTAATAATCATTATCATTTATTAAAGGATTCATTAAGCTTAAAATTTAATAAGTTAAAAAAGTTAAAAGATTCATTAAGCTTAAAATTTAATAAGTTAAAAAAGTTAAAATATTACTCATTAATTATCGAAGAAGAAATAAATAAATATTTTATGGATAAATAATAAGGAAATAGGGAGTTTAATTTTATCACTCCGGCTATTAAAGATAACGAAAATAATTAACCGGAAGGTTTCAAGGAAAACTAAATTATTAATGAAGATATAATTAATATTAAGCTTAAATTTAAATAAAAAGATAAGTTAAAATAATATTTATATCTTTAAGTTAAAGTTTTCAACGATAAAAAGAATAAAAATATAATTTATATCGATTTAAAAGTATTAAATAAATTAATTAATTAAAATTAATTAATGGAATTTATATAAAATTTTAAGATGTTTAATATATTTAAACCATTAATTATTAAGGGTATTATAAGAAGTTTAAAGATAATAAAAAAGGTAAGATTTTTACTTAAGATATTAATTATTATGAAATATAGGAAGAAAATAATTATTTATTTTCCGGTTGAAATATAAGTTTACGAAAGAATATTTAAACTTTATTTATTATTTAGCAACGATTTTTACGAATAATATAAGATAATGATTAATTATTTTAAAATAATAATAACTATAATATTTTACTTAAGTGTTATTATATTTATTATATTCTTTAAAATATATAAGATAATATATTGAAAAATTATAACGGCATATTAATTTATTATTCCGACATCTATTATAATAATAATTTCAATCGAATATATTAATTTACTTAAAGGTAATGATTTTTAGTTTAGTTTTACTTTTTTAAGAATATTATATAATATTTATGATATATTAATTTTAAAGGTAATAATTTATTTAAATTAATCGAATGATGAAATAATCATTTATAAAAAGATAAAGTTAAATATTATTGAAAATATTATTAATAATAATTTTTTTTATTATATGAGAGAAAGTTAATATGGCTTAAATAATTGGTTTATTAAAATAAAAATTATTAATGGATAATTTTCTTAATGTTAAATTTAATATAAATAGCGACATTAAAAATGCTTTAAATTTAAATGAGAAAATTTTAAAAAATATATAGAAAATGTTTCAGGGTAAAGATTTTAAGGAAATGGCGACTTTATTATTTAAGGTGGTAAGATTAAATAGAACCTTTAAAATATTATTTAAAAATGGTATATATTATTATAATATTAATCTTAACTTTAATAAAAGATTGAAAAATTTAGTAAAGAAATAAAATATTTAAAAAGAGTAAAGAATTATTAAATTATTAGAATAGGAAAAAATAACAATGGATTTCATTAATAATTAATAAGATAAATATAAATTAAATTAAATATACCTTTTCGGTATTTAAGATAAGAAATTCTTTAATAAAATTTTTAACGTTATATAAGACGTTAATAAGTTAAAATGGATAAAAAAGCTTACACCATTTAAATATCCTTATTTCGTCATTTAAAAAACCATTAATAATAAATGTAAAAAGTAAATGGTTATCAATTTATAATTATTTAATAAATATATATTAATAAATATTTACTTATTCCTTTAATAAAAAAAGATTATATTTAAGATAAAAGGGAAGAAATATTTTAATGTTATTAATGGCTTAACTTTTTTTCATTAACTATTTATCATGGATAAATATAAAAATTAAATAATAATCATCTCATTTTAAAGATTAAAAGTATTTAATGTCGCGTTAATAAGATTTAAGAATTTATTTATTTATGGTTAATATTTTATAAATTAACGTTTTTAATTATTTAATGATTTTACGAAGGTTTATATAAACGACATTATCATTTATAATGATATTATAAAAAAACACCGATGTTATTTAAATTAAGTTTTCCATATATATAATAAAGTTAAACTCACATTATCATTAAAGAAATTATTCCTAAATTACGACTTAATTAAATTATTTAAATTTACTATAAATAAAGAAAGTATCGTAATACTTAAAGATTAAATTAAAATAATATATAAAATAAAAATGTCATAAAATCTAACTAATCTTAAAACTTACATTAACATAATAAATTTTTTATATAAATATATACCTTAATATTAACAAAAAATTTAACCATTATAAAACTAAAAAATTACTTTATTTACATTAAAGCGGAAAAAAAAGGAAATTCTAATAATTATCATAAATAAACGAAAATATATATCGAAGATTTATTTTAAATTAACGGATATGAAAAAAAACTCATTTAAAATATTATAAAATAAACTTTTTAACTTATTAATTTTTACCCATTAAAACTATAATAACTAAATATTTATTAAAATAAACGTTTTAAAAAAAAAAAGCTTCGAAGTTATAATCTTTTATTTTAACTCATTATAAAACAATAAATTAATACTTATCACTTTAATTAAACCAATAATATTCCAATTAAAAATATTAATTAAAAATAAAAAAACCTAATATAAAGTTATGAAATTTAAAATAACATATTTAATATAAATCGTTTGTTAAAATCGGATATAATTAAAATCTTATACTAAACTAATCATAATATTTATAAATCATAAAATAATAAAAAATATAATTATTTAAATATCTTTAAAAATAATTAACGTTAATAAAATAAACAAAAAGTTAATAATAATATCCTTTTATTTATCTTAATTTAACCTAAATATATATTATATTTTAAGAAAAATAAATTTAATCCCTAATACTTTATTTCATTTATTAATATTTAATTCGAAAAATAATATAAAAAAGTAATAAAACGTTAAAAAATTAACCTTAAAAAATGTAATAAATAATTTTAATTATTATAAAAATGCCGGATATATTATTATAAAAATATCCATTAATAATATATTTTAGAAAAGAATTATTAAAAGTTATAATCTTAATAAAAAATTAAAAAGAATAAGAGAAATCTTTTAAAAAACAAAAAACGAAAAAAAAAATATAACGAAATGATATAAACACAAGTTAATAAATAACTTTATATATTATATTACGAATATAAAATAATAATAATTAATAATCTCATCATTATATATTTAAAATTTATTAAAAATAACATATAATAATAAGTATCATTTTAATGTAAATAAAATAAGGCAAAAATTTAATAATATTTTAATTTAAAATTTATCGAGAAAAATCCATAAATATATATATTAATATCCTTAATGCCAAAAAAATTATATTAATTGATTAAAACTATATAATAAATTATTACTAATTAACTTAATAGTTATTCTTTATTACATTATGGGATAAGATTTTATTATTAGATTACCTTTTATTTAATTTAAGAATATTTTATAAATAATCAAAGGTTTTATTTAATATAACGTTATAATAATTATTATTTATAAATTTAATAAAAAGTTTATATTAATCTTAAGAAATATCAAATATAAAGCTCGTTATTAAGTATTAATGGCATTAAGATTAATTATATTTTATAATTAAAAAATTCCATTTAAAACCATATTTAATTAAAATTTAAAATTTATCACAAAGTTTTAATAAACTATATTTATTAAATTAGGAACCTTGTTAATAATATCAATAAATTACCATCTATAAATAAATAAATAAATAAAAAAGAAAAATTAAGATATCGAGACGGTTATTTAATATCATTATTTTATGTTAAAATATTTATAATTAAATATTATACTAACTTTATAATATAATATAAATAATGTAAAATCTTTTATACTTAAAAAATCACTCAACGAAATAATCAAAAGATTTCGACCGAAATTAATCATTTCGACATTTAAAATTTCGATTAATAATATTAATTATTTAATCCTTTAAAACTTATATCAGAAAGAAATAAAAGTGGTTATAAATTTTATAATAATAAATATAAAAACATAATATAATGTTAAACATCAATTAATTTTATTTAAAATTAAAGAAATAATATATTTTAAGTTATATAAAAAATATACTTTTTTAAAAAAACTTCCGAAGAAATGATTAATATAATAAATTAGATTATTATTTATTGTTAAAAAAATCGGATAATTTATATATAAGATTAATATATTATTTTATTAACATATATATAAAATCATTTCAATTATATAATTATATAAAATTCTTTAAAACAAAGATCTTTATAATAAAAAAATATCTTAAATTAATTAAATAATTATATAAAACGATAATAATAAATAACTCTTATATAAAATATCTTAATTAATAAAAAAACATATTAATAAATAAGGAAATTAACTTATATTTAAATATTTTATAAAATAAAAAAATTATTCATAAACATATAATTAATGATATATAAAACCTTTACTTATATAAAATATTACTTAATTAATCAATAATTTTAATAAATGTTTCTTTTTTTTATTAAAAAAATTAAAATCGAAAGTTAATGAAACTTATTAAACCATTAATAAATAACTTATTATTGAAAAAGAAGAAAATTTATTAAAAAATAAAATAATTAATTATATTCTAAAAAACAACATTAAAATTATTTTATTTAGAAAATTACTAAATAATAAATAAATATCTAATATACTTATTATTTTTAACGTAAATGTTACATATAATTATACTTAAAGAAAAAAACGACTTATAAACTTAATTAATTACTTAAAATATTAGTTTTTCTCTTATTTTCCCTTCCTAATTTAACTTAATTACTTTAACCTTTTTATTTTTTTACTTTTAATTATTTTAACCTATTTAACTTATTTAATTAAATAAAACCTTTATAAGTTCACATTTTAAACGTTTACGCTTTAATTTTAACGTATTAAAATATTCATTTTTAAAATTTATTAATTATTCTAATTATATTAATATAATTTTTATACTAATATTTACACTTTAATTTTCGATCGTAATTATTTAATGAATTTAAACTTACTTATTATTTAATTCATCAATTATCTTAATCAATTTTTTTACTTATATATTATAAGAAATTAAACGTTATAAATGAAATTCGATAATATTATATTAAATAACTTTAAAATATAACAATATTAAAATCTTATATTTAAAAACATAAAAGATTTAATAATAAAAAGTTAAAAAGTTAAAAATAATAATAAAAATATTAAAGAAAGTAATAATAAAAGTTAAATTATCGTGGATATAATATTAAATAATTTAATTCCATTAATTAAAATAAATTAAAACAATAAAATAATTAATAATAAAACCCATTAATTGAAGAAATAATTAAATAATTAACTTATTAAATCCATTAAAACGAAAAAAGTAAAAAACTTAAAATAAAAAAAAATTATCCTTTTAAAAATATTATATGGAAAAATCTAAATATAAACATTATACTTTAAAAAATCATAAGATAAAAGAAAATTAAAGTAATAAAATCTATTTTAAAGAAAATTAATAAAATTGATTAAATAAGGAAATATAAAATTAAAGAAAAACATAAATATAATTAAAATTAACTTAACCATAATAATAACATCTTAACGATAAATTTAAATAAAATAAAAATGAAAAAAATGGTTTTTTAAAAAACGGTTATCGACACCATTTTACTACATCCTTAATTTAGATAAGATATAATTATTAAAGCATTAATAAAATATAATCTAAACGGTAACATTTTAATATATTATATATATAAAAAATTAAAAAAAAAACTTAAAAATATCGTGATATATAAAAATAATATTAAATAAAACTTAATTAAAATAAAAAAGGTATTAATTAAATTACCAATATTAAAACAATTTAAAACTTTATAAATCATTAAAAATGTAAACTAAAGATTAAAATATATACCATAAAATTTAACATTAATATTTCATAAATTAAAACTAGTTTAATTAATATAAAAAAAGGATAAATAATAAATATTAAAGTTTTAATAAATTACATTATTTATATTACATTCTTAAATAAAAGAAAAAAAAATAACAATTAAAATAAATATTATAAATATTTTTAATATTAAAAACTTTATAAAACCCATTGAAACTTTAATGTTAATTAAACAATTAAAAATAATAATAACTAATTTTATGAAACCAGTTAAATTAACGAAATTAATTAAATTAATTAAAAATAAATTAATAGATAATGAATTCCTATCTTTATTATTTAAAAGAGATCGAAAATATAACCTTTCTTTTTTCGTAAAAAAATTAATTAAAAGTAAAATGAAGGAATAAGTAAATAATTAAATGATAAATTTAAAGAAAAAGATTAAAAATAATTACGAAAATAATTTTAAAACCATAAAAAAGAAATTAAGTAAAATATTAATAAAAATGTATAACGACATAATTAATAATTTAATAAAGTTAATTAATAATAAATTTAAGATAATTAATAAAGTAATTAAAGGTTTAAAGAAAGGTGATAAAATATTAATAGAATTATAAAAGAAAGTTAAAAATTTAAAGAATTTATTAAAAAAAATAGAAAAGAAAAATAAAAAATTAATAAAATTAATGAAGAAAGTAAAAAAAAAAAATGTAAATTTAAAGATTTTAATTAAAACTTTAATTAAAGAGTTGAAAAAAAGTTATCAAAATATTTAAAATACATTTAAAAATAAAATCACAATATTTATAAATATTATATAAAATTAAGGAAATGTTAATCAACTTATTTAATTCATTTAATTAATTTAACTTTAAAACATATAAATGAACTTATTATTTAATTAATTATGGGTATATTAACCTTAATAATTTATATATATATTAATGTAAAATTAATAAATATAAAACCCTTTAATATTTAATTATTTTTATTTAAGTTAACAATAATAATAAAGTTAATTTAGTTAATTTCCGCCAAATTAATCTTAATAATAATAATTATTTAATTTAACATAATAAATAATTTAATTAATGTTTAATTAAATCGGAGGAATTAATTAAATTAATAAATAAATAATGGAAAATAAGTAATAAAAATATAATATAAAAATTATTAATTTAATAAAAGGATTAACGAAGACGTTAATCATTTCAAAAAAAGGATAATATTACCTTACTTATAACCATTATCATTAATTAAACTTTAGTTTAATTTAACCCATAACTATATTAATTTTCTAATATAATTATTATATATAAACTTATTTTACACAATATAACTTTTAAATCTATCACTTATATTAACTTACCACATTATTTCTTTTATAAATTAATTATCATTTTTATTAAATTATTTTTTTTAATTTATTTTTTAAGTTATATTATTTTAATCCGGTTTTTTATAAATACTTTTTTAATAATTTTTTATTATTTTCTTATTTAAGCTTTTTTAATTTTCTTATCTTAAATTTATTTCTTTTTAATATATTCTTTAATTAATTAATTATTTTCTTTTTTACGTTAATTATTACTTTATTAAAACTTAAAATTTTTACCTTATTTTTAAATTCCATTATTTTTATATTTAAATATAAATTAAGTAATACATATTTTATTTTATTTTTTAATTAAGTTATAAAAGTAACTTTAAATATTTTAATTATTTTTTAAAAATAATTTAATTATATAAATTTAAGTTTTTTTATAATTTTTTTTACTTTATTTTTATGGTTAATAATATATTAAATAATTATCTTATATATTATTATATTTTATATTATTTTTATATAAATTTCTTTTATTTTAAAAACGTTATATCTTTAAATAAACGTTATTAATTTAAATAAAATATATTTTTATTTCTTTATTTTAATTTTTATAACTTTTAAATATTTTTTCCATTTTAATTTTTTATCGAATATTATGTTTAAAAATTAACCATTTTTTATTAATTTTATTACCGTTCCCTTTAATATTATTGATAAATTTTTTAAGTTATATATTTTTATAAAATATATTAATTTATTTTTTATCGATGTAAATATTATTTTATACCGGTTTATTTATAATTTATAAATGGTAAATGTTTATTTTAATTTCTTATAATTTTTTATAACATTTATAATTATCATAAAAAGGTTTATATTATTTATAAATTTTATAATTAAAATATTTTTATTCTTTAATTTTTTATAGAATATTATGATATATAAAATAAATAAAATAAGAGATAAAAGAAATCTTTATAATATATCAACGGTAAAATATTAACTTTTAAATTCTTTTTTATTAAAAATTAATTTTATTTTTTTATCTTTTATAAAATTCTTAATTTATTAAATTATTTATATTAAATATCTTTTTATATATAAAATATATATTATTTTTTTAAAAATAACATTATTAAATGTTTTAATTATATTTAATTATAAAAACGACGTTATTATATTATATTTTTATATTAAATAAATACCTTTTATAATTATTTTAATTATAATTTTAATTGATTAATATGTTTTATTTCTTATTTATTCTTTTAAAAATAATAAGTTTATTTTTATAATGGTGGTAATTTAATGGGAGATTATTTTTTCGATAAGTTTATTTATTATATTAAGGAACGTTATTAAATAATATATATTTAAGAAATTTTTTTCCTTTATCGTTTTTTTTAATTTAAATAATATAATAATCGTTATTTTTTTAAAAGTTTTTAAATAATATCTTAATATAAAACTTTATATAATTATTATAAAAAAGATTTAAAATAATGGTTTATTATAAGTTTTTAAAAATTTAATAAAGAACGTATCTTTTTTAAATACCTTTTATATTTTTATATTTTTTATTATATCTTTTATTTTTTCCTATTTAACTTTTTTTAATATTATGAAGTTATAACTTTATAATTCCTTATAATTTATATTAATTAAAATATTTTCCATATTTACTTTTAAGTTAAGGAAAAATTAACCCGATAATAACTTATTTTTATTTTAATAATTTTCCGTTTATAATTTTTTTTAAAAATTTTTACGAAAAGTAAATAATTAAGAATTTTATAAAAGTTATTAATTCCTTAACTTTACTTATTTTTTTTAAGTTTTATAATAATTTATTATTTATTAAAACTTTCGTTATTATTTTTTTAAAATAATTTCTTCTTATTTTTATGATTTTTTTTAAAGTTTTTATTAACTTACTTTAATATATTTTAACATCTTTTCATTTTTTCCATATTTCATTTCTATCTTTATTTTATAACTTCTTTTTTTATGATATTTATTTTTTTCTTTTATCATTTTACCGTTTTATTTAAATAACCTTTTCGTTATAATATTATTATTTTTATAATTTCTTAAAGTTTAACGGTAAGATATTAAATATATTTATTTATTTTTAAGTTATTATTAAAGTTATTTAAGACTTTTATTTTCTAAGTTTTAATAATAATTAAATCTTTATTTAATTTTTTTTATATTTTCATTTCGAATTAAAGTTTTTTCAATATTAAGTTATCGTTAAAATATATTATAATTTTAAATGTTTTATAATTTAATCTTATTTAATTTAATTATCGAAAAGTGATATATTAAAACCTTTTATTTATTTATGTTAAGTTTATTATAAAGTTTTTATTCTTTTATTTTTATTTTATGACGTTTCCTTTTTTTATAATAAGAATGAAGCGTTATAAAATTAATAAAGTTAAGATTTCATTTAAATTTCTTTAAACTCTTTTTTCCTTATTCTAAAATAAATAATACATATTAAAGTTTTTAATTATTATATTCTTATTTTCTATTTTTTTAAGCTTTAAATATAATATAAAGTTTTTCTTTATATTTTTTTATAATTTAACATATAAGTTTTATATTAATATTTTCCCGTTTTTAATTTATAAATATACCATTATTTAATTATAACTTATTTCTCTTTATTAAATATCTTTATTTTAATTCTTATTTATATATATTATTACTTTATTAAAACTTTTTTAAATTATATGGTAATTCTTAATATTAAGGTAAAATAATTTACTTTATATAAATTATAATTTTTAAATTATTATAATATTAATATTATATCGGCTTTATAACATTTAAGATATAATTCCTTTTTCTTTTCTTATATTTTAATACATTATTTTAATTTTATTCATTATATATTTCTTTATATTTAATTATTTTATCATGTTATAAAGTTTTATATTAAAGGTTTTAAATTTATTTTATGTTAAATAAAAATTATAATTAAGAAAGAATTAAAATATTTTTATATCATTTTTAAATCTTCGTTTATATATATTTTAAATTTAAATTTTCTTTTATTAAATATATATTAATTTAAGTTTAAGTTTTAATTAATAATTTATATGTTAAAATTTATCTATTATAATATCATTTTATTACTTTTTTATTTCTTTTTCTTTTTAATGACGTTTATTATTCCTTAAAATGTATATTATATATTTAAATTAATTTATAACTTATATTTTAAATTTACCATATTTTATTCTTTAAATTATTTAAGTTTATAAGTATATATTTCTTTAATTTTATCTTTAGTTTTTTAAATATATTTATATTTCTTTTCTTAAATTATATATTTCTTATTATAATTCCGGCATTAAATTAATCTTTCGTAAATTTTATTACCACTTTCATATATTAAATTAACATAATGGTTATATTTAATTTATTTTTTATAATATTTAATTATATATTTAAATTTAAAATATTTATAATATTATTTAACTTTAACCTTTTTAAAAAAAAGTTCGTATTAAAAAAGTTTAACTTTTTATATTAAATTATATTAATATAAGTTTTATATCATTTTAAAGTTAAATACCTTTATAATTATTATTATATATTTAACTTTTATATTTTTCTTATATATTAATTTAATTTATTTAATTTCTTTAAAATTTTATTATTAAAGTTCTTTTAATAAATTTAACGATAATATATAAATATTTCGTAATTTATTTACCTTAAAACTTTTTATTATCATTATAAAAGTTTTACTTATTTTTATTATTTTTATATTAAAAACGTTTTTTATTTATTCCTTATTTTCTTTATATAATGTTATTTTAAATTAAAACGTAATTATTATATTGTCGTTTTATAAATATCTTATTATAATTACTTTAAATTTATTAATTATTATATTTATTACCTTTATTATTTCTTTTATATTTTTTATAGTTATTTTTTATAATATATTTCTTTTTTTATTATAAATTTTTTCAGTTTTTTAAATAAGATTATTAATATAAATATTTAATCTTATATAATATTTTTAACTACGATTTTAACTTAATTATTACCTATTTATTATTTAAGGTTATTTTAATTTAAATTCATTATAAATAATTCATTTTAAATAATTTTTATAATATTAATTTTAAATGATATTAATGCTTTTATTATATTTATTATCGATTTTTTATCGGTTTAATATCTTTTTATTATCGGTTTAATATAATTTAAATTTATTTAAATTTATTATATAATTTCTTATTATATTTCTTTTATTTCCTTTTTTATTTTTTCCTTAATTATTCCCATTAATTTATTAAAAAATATTTTAATTATATCGATTTTATTTTCACATATTTATTTTCTTTTATTTTTATTATAATTATCGCTTTTATTACTTTAAATAATTAAAGATAAATCGATAATATTTTATATATTTTTTATAAATATTATTATATTAATATTTTATATTTATATTATAATTTATATTTTATAATATTTTAAATTAATTAAATATTATATATTAAATTTTGTTAATATTTTATATTATTACTTTTTTATTTATTATTAACTTAATTTATTTATTATTTAATGTTATTATAATAATTTTTTAAGTTTTAAAATTTTATTAAAAAAACTTTAAATATAAAATAAATAAATTTCTTAAATATAAAACGAATAAATTTCTTAAATATAAAACGAGTAAATTTTTTAATATTTATTTTATCTTTAAAAAATATTTAATCGATATTTTTAAGAAATTAATTTAATATTTTTCTTAATTATTAATTTTTTAATATCGATATAATAAAAATTTAAGAAAATTTTTAAATTAAATAATTATATAATTAATATATTATATAATTTAAATATAAAATAAGTAAATTTTTTCTTATTTTAAATCTTTATAATTTAATTATTATTTAAATTTATTTATTAATATTATTAATAACGTTTAATTTTTAAATTTAATAAACATTATATTATATTAATAATTTTATATAAAATAATTTATTAATATTTGAAAAATTATAATTAATATAATATTTAAATAATTATAATATAAATAAATAACGTTTATTAATTATATAATATAATTTTCGTAAAAAGCGAAATTATTTATATATTTTAAAAAATAAATAATTTAATAAATAATTTTAAAAAAACTTTTTATTATAATGAAGTTATTCTTAACTTTTTAACTATATTTATATTTATTTTATTTAAAATTACATTTAACATTAATAAGTGATTAATTTCTTCATTCGTGGTAATAATAAAATCGATATATTATATTTTATATCCACGGGTTATTAAATTCGGTCTTCCATATTAATCTCTTGGTACCTTCTTATCATAACCTATATATTTCATTAGTAATAACTAGATATGGCATATAGTATTAGTTACTGGTTCGTATCTCTCACATGTAGGCCACTTATCATGAGGGGAGTTGAGAATAACCATCTGAGTTTACGAATAGCCCCTTTCATCGGCCAAGTCGCCAGCGAAGACGTGTTCCCCCTCTCACAACAGGTATAGCTGTCAACAATGGCACCTTGGCGAATGTCTTTGTCACTTCACTAGCAAACTCTAAGATTTGGCTGTCTGATAAGACGTGGGACAAGGTTGTACTACCCCATTAACTGCTGCTGCGGTGTTATTCCCAGGCCAACATTGAGACGTCAATACCTTCCGAGTTCCAGATGGGGAGTAAATTGCCTACCTAGACGCAGGAAATGCGTGAAGGCTGAATGTCGCATTTCGAGGTTTTCACCAAAGATTTATATTGACTGATTGTTTGCTAAAGGCTCGGCTGGAGTTGGTTATCCGAAGGTCGTTCGGAGAAGCCAGCAAGCAGACGTCATTAGGCGACATATCTTACTGTTCCCGGTTTGGCCAACCTTTTTTTACCTGGACAAGTACTTGTACATAATCAGCATCCATGGATGTTTGTTGGTAGCATTTCTACACCTCTTGTAAATGTAAGGACTTTAGGTAATCGGAAATAAACCCCCAAATCGATGAATTCGACAGCACTTGATTTATCGGCCTGATCCGGTCAGTTTTGTATTGTAGGATGATATCCTGATTACTTGACTACCAAAATAGCGGTAGCACACTAGTCTCTTTCGCCTGGATGATCCGCATATCAGACTGTCTAAGACCAAGCCTCCTATAGTATGTAATAGTTACATTCATGGATCCTCGACTCAGGCCTCATAACTTCCGTATGACATTCTTTCAATCGAAGTGATGATCTGCAGTCCTGTGTTCCTGATTAACATTCTTCGTGACCTCTCAGTTGGTGGCACCAATCCAACTTTAATCGTCGTCCCAACTATCCTCAGATAGTCCAAAAGTACAAACATGTGATCTCTATGGGGTGGTCCTGGTTCCACATCGGGTAAATCTGGGGTATCCCCAACGCTCTCAATCTGTGGGTGTCGTCCCTTCTATTGCTTCTCGCATGGGGTCGGCCGTATGCACGTATGCCCCTGCAGCAATCATTCGTCGTCTCTCCTCGCCGGCTTCGACAAGCTTTCGCAGGGTCGTCATCCGTCTTTCGAACTTGTCCACTATATTAGTGTAATCTTCAACCTCTCCCCTATCACGATCATGCTGGCCGCTTCCAACACCACTCGCGATGCCAGAGCCTTGTCTGCTTGGCTCTCCAGACGACTCGCCCTCTGAGCCAAGGGCGCTGCTTTCTATGCCGTCGATTCGCAGCATGAGACGATCGACCCTGCCGGTATCCCCGCCTTCATTGCCGTTATTGCTTTCGCCATCGGACGAGGGTGGAGATATGTGACTTAGTTGGGCGTCTAGCACTGCCCACGAAGGGGACAAGCTCGAGGCCCAAGCAACGCGGTATCCTCCTGTAGGGTCGGGCGCTAGGTCCAGTATCATAGCTCTGTTTCGCCTCAAGGCTGGGTCGGATGTAGATGCGTCGATGCTGAGATCAAGTTCGGCTAGTGCTTGTGTTAGGATGTCTGGGTCATCGTCGCTGAAGATGTAGCGCACATGAGGATGATGGGTTGTACGCGTCGATGTATTATTCACGAGGGTGAAGATGGGCGCAAACGGAGGCGGATCGTGATTGTGATCTTGGTCGTGGTCGTGGGAAGCGTCCACCATTGGCGGCTGTTCCAATGCAGGTTCCGTCATCTCGAAGACTGGCAGGTGGAAGTCATGGAGGTGAGTGTTTGCGGTGTTTGCACGAGAGGAGCTGGAAGGAAGTCAAGATGGAAATAATGAAGAGAAGGCTGGCGCATCGTGGCTCCAAGGTTCCATGTGTTGGAAAGTTAATGGATGAGAAGAAGGCCCAAAGGGTTTGCTCCGAAGTACCTTTAAAGTGATGGTAGACTGCAGGTGGGTGTCATGCAAGCTGCAAGCAGTTTGAGTGGTACCTCCCCAGAGGTATCCACATCCAGGAAGCCTAGCTCGCCTAACTTTAGCTGTATTTGTAGCTTCTATCTTATCGGCATGTGGGGAAGCGAAGCTTAGCGCCCTACGGTAAGAAATGCCATATGCAGGGACAAGCCCATGATGGTGTTGACGAGAATAAGCATTTTTGGTTGGGAAGAATAAGCAAAAGCACGTGGGTAAACTATGATTGCGGATGTCTTGTGCTCTGAACATTAGATGATTAGTCTCTATACTCATTTGTATCTATACTTCGATGGGCGACGCTAAGCAGACGACTGACTTACCTTCAATGTTGTCAACCAAGCTCCACCGCACGCAAAAGGCCAGTAAGTCAAGGGGTATCATATATCTGTATAAGACCACTCATGGAACACAATACCGTTTGAGCTTTAGAAGCGGTCAGCGATGCTCAAATTCCTCGTTACTGTGCCTCGACTGTGTCTTGTTCCTCAATTGATTGCTGAGGCGGCCCGGTGTCGGTTCCCCATTCAAACTCTGAATACTGTCAGCTTACAAGGCCACCGAGCTCAAAAGAGTTCGACCTACTCTGTCGACACATTGGACATTGCCCTTTAGCTGAGTCTTGCTTTATCCATTCCATGATACAATGCTTTCAAATTGTCAGTATGCTCGGTCTCTGTAACGAAAGAGTTTGCCTAACACTGACCATATGGAAGTTGTGGCCGCATTTGCCTGATACTAGGAAATATTAGTCGGATGACCGAGTATAGAGAAATGGCTAGGAGGACCGAGAACGACTTACACAGGCTGCAATCATCGCCGGGATATTTGCAAGTCGGGCATGTCCCATCGAAATGGACTTGACAAATACCACATACATCGTCTTCCGGGAGATCCCATCTCCATGTCGCAACCGCGTTCCACTGCTTGATCTTAACTTTCATTTTAGAAATATTTCCTTCTTAGCAACCTGGTGTCCCGTTTGTTAGAGATAATTAAGAGTGGGAATTAAAGCTGGAGGATCTGTACCGTCTTCTCAGCACCTTCGCGTTGCTATTGTAGGTATTGTTATTATTGTGCAGTTCGGGTTCGATACCATCGCAGTAATCAAATCCACTAGTTTGAATCAGATGCAACAAACCATTAAATATGAACGCTTATATCGATAAGACGGCGTCCATCGCATTAGCCCGGCCTCGCACCTGATGCTAGTGGAATGTACTCCACCATCAAGCTCATGGATGGTCAGCGTCTTTTCGGCAGCCTCCAGGGCTTTTGGGCAATTGGGGTTTGGAGATTTAGATTTTAGACTTCGCGCCATCGCAAAGTTAATCAGCTGTTCGTTCCTGCACCACCACCAACGATTGTTTACCCTGGTGGGATTGGCCGCGACAAAGGAAGTGACTGACTGTAGGTACTCACTAAGGACCCCGCACCATCGTTTCCCCAAGTTTGCGAGCGAATTGGAACTTATTCGTTCATCCGAACATCATTTTGTTCTGCTCAATAAGAGTCGCTCGCGATCTTCTCGGGCGAGGTGCCGATTTAGCTTGCTCAATTCTGAGCAACCACCGGGCCTCACCCATTGAAAACTCTGATCCTGGAGTGTCACCGCGTCCGAGTACCGGGAATCCACAATCGACACCTGCGTGCATAAATTGCATAAGAGAACCCATCGAGCGGTCAAGCTATGGCTACCCTCACGATATTCCGCTCCGCGGGAGCTTCCCTTCCACGACAGAGCTTCCCGAAATGCCAAATGGGCTTCATACACTCACGCCGAAACCTCTCTTCCTACCTAGTAACACCTAAGGAGCTAGCAGAAGCTCTAAAGAAAAGTCCACCTTCACCCATCAGTCCCGAACCTCGAGTTATTCCTCTATGTGCCGCTTGGTTCCTACCAAATGACGAGCGAAAAGGTATCGAGGTCTTCCGCGAGAAGCGAATACCAAAGGCCCGCTTCTTCGACCTCGATAAGGTTATCGACAAACGAAGTCCTTATCCCCATATGCTCCCAAGTCCGAAGACGTTTGCCGAAGCGATGAGTTCTCTTGGTATTCGAAAGGATGATACAGTAGTTGTCTATGATTCGAAAGAGTTGGGCATCTTCAGCGCTCCAAGAGTTGGTTGGACTCTCAGAATATTTGGTCACCCTAAAGTGCACGTCCTGAACAACTTCAAGCTATGGGTAGAGGAAGGCTATCCTACAGAGTCAGGCGAACTTTACAGTGTGGAGTGCAATCCATACCCAATTCCTCAGCTTGATGAATCCAAAGTCGCAACCTTTGAACAGGTGCGGGAGGTCGCTTTGGATCACAACAAAGAAGGTGCCGAAGGTGTTCAGATTATTGATGCAAGACCCAATGGCAGATTCACTGGCAAAGACCCCGAGCCCAGAGAAGGCCTCTCTTCTGGCCACATGCCTGGTTCTATCAACATCCCTTTCACTGCCGTTCTCGACCCCAAGACCAGAGCGTTCCTACCAAAGGAGCAGTTAAAGAAGCTATTTGAGGAAAAGGGGGTGGACCCGGCAAAGCCTATTATTTCAACTTGTGGCACTGGAGTAACCGCAGTTGTTATTGATACTGCTCTTGAAGAGGCTGGCTTTGGAACCCCTGAGACTCGAAGGGTCTATGATGGTAGTTGGACGTGAGCTACCCCTACCCCTGAGATTTACCCCCTCGGTAACTAACATATGAGCAGTGAATGGGCACAACGAGCCAATCCCTCGGATTCCTTGATTCGCAAGGACGAGTAGGGAGTTGCAGAGTGAATCGCAGAGAGAATGATGATGAGATACCCTCCTTCTCAGGACTTCGTTGTGCTTTTGTTACTTTAAATACTCTTTCCCCGCGCACGCAATCCCCTTTCGCATCGGTTGTATCGAGCATGAATCACGCATGGTCACTCCACTTATTATTAGGATCAGTTGAATTGGGCCAGGAACACTCGTGTTACTAAAATCCTAATGCCTATTGTAAATATGACCCAGAATTACAGGGTTCGACCGTGAGATGCCCACGGTTACTACGATATGGCCTAGGCTATAGGCTAGAGCATCATGTGGCAAATGAGATTCGGGATTTTCAGTTACGTCCAGGGCTTAAGGATGTATGAACTGCATCATAGTAAGTTGTACCGAGCAACTCATGTTATCTTCTCGTCAAATCTCCCCCTTATTACTCCGGACCAGCATTGTACACCCGAGGGTCCTCAACTAAAACTGCAAGATTTCTTCCTACCATGTAGGTCCAAATACCCAAACAAATGCTGTCCGTCAATGAATTCTGTACAAGTGTAAGTTCACAGAGCGCAGAGCACGTAATGAGCATCATGTTCAACATTGCATGGCCCCTAATATGGTGAAAAAGGAGGTTTCAATTTGATTATAATTGATAATAAAATAATCAGTTTTCCCCGACATCACTTGTTATGAAACTGTTGTATATACCTATATACAGTGGCTGAGTGGAACAATTATCGACGAAGCTCTCGTCCCACTGTAGATGCATGTGCATAAGTCCATACATATGTAGGTACGTACCGCTGACCTTAATTGAGGTATACTGGCGGGTACGTATCTTATCGGCTTATCCAATTTTTTTTAGAGAGTGCGTGCACAGGCCACTTCGGCTGAGGGTCCCGCCATTTCCCACAAACTCAGATGCAAAATCCAAAATTACTAGGACCCCTCCACTGAATTTCACAAACTTTTGAAATTGGTCAACCTCAACACCGCCAACCACGAAAAGCTCAATCCGGGAGCATCGCATTGCGCACTCTACCTTACTAACGACTTTTCGACAGCCAACTCTCTTCCGAACAGTTCAACATGGCTGACCGAGGCGGTGCCCGTGGTGGTGGTTTTGGTTCTCGAGGTGACCGCGGCGGCGATCGTGGCCGTGGTCGTGGCCGAGGCCGTGGACGACGTGGTGGTGCTAAGGATAGCGAGAAGGAGTGGATGCCCGTCACCAAGCTGGGCCGTCTTGTCAAGGCTGGCAAGATCAAGAGCATGGAGGAGATCTACCTGCACTCCCTTCCCATCAAGGAGTACCAGATCGTCGACTTCTTCCTACCCAAGCTCAAGGACGAGGTCATGAAGGTACGACTTACCCTGAAAACAGTCAAGATCTTTGCGAAGATTTCTTTCGATCAATTGCGCATATTCGGACAATAAGGGTCAAATTTGCTAACCCGAATCCCAAATATAGATCAAGCCTGTCCAGAAGCAGACCCGTGCCGGTCAGCGAACCCGATTCAAGGCCATTGTCATCATTGGTGACTCCGAGGGCCACGTTGGTCTCGGTATCAAGACCTCCAAGGAAGTCGCCACTGCTATCCGTGCTGCCATCATCATTGCCAAGCTCAGCGTCATTCCCGTCCGTCGTGGTTACTGGGGTACCAACCTTGGTCTGCCTCACTCTCTTCCCGTCAAGGAGAGCGGAAAGTGCGGTTCCGTCACAGTCCGAGTATGTTAAAAGCGCCAATGAAGAATTAGAGGGTTATCGAATTCTGACGCTAACACCTTTTCTAGCTTATCCCTGCCCCCCGTGGTACCCAGATCGTCGCATCTCCCGCCGTCAAGCGTCTTCTACAACTTGCTGGTATCGAGGATGCCTACACTTCTTCTTCCGGTTCCACCAAGACTCTCGAGAACACCCTGAAAGCTACCTTCGCCGCCATCTCCAACACCTACGGATTCTTGACACCCAACCTGTGGTCTGAGACGAAGTTGATCCGAAGCCCGCTGGAGGAGTACGCGGATACTCTCCGGGAAGGAAAGCGATACTAAATACGGAATTCTGGGCATACGGCGTGGATTCGTTCTTGATTTCTAATTGCATTGGTGCCAGGTAGGCAGGCATCAGACTAAGGTAGCAAAAATGGAAGCTCCGTTCTGAGATGAACTCTTGACTACGGATTGTACAAATCCTTGGGTTTTACTTTTACTATAAATCCTGAAATGAATGTTCTGAGGTGTTAGAGCCATACCTTGGCCGGCACCTACTACCAAGTACCTGTGTCCCGACTTCTCGAGAGATTAACGATGAGTCTCCAGCGCCTCATAAGCCAATGAGAAGGGAAGAACATCCCAATAGTAACGGACGCTTCTGCTTCGGTATTTCCTTCCAATTCGGATCAAATCTACCCAAGGTAAGCACTTCCTGCTAGGCTTGATATCGTAGGAAAGAGGTAACAATGGTTAGTATAATACCTGTCGAATCGAATAGCTTGAGGCCATCCTAATCTTCTCTATTCTCCCTGATCTCATCGCTCTTCTGACCCTCCATTGCTGAAGCCGTTCTCCTTTTTGGTGTTTTTGGACTTGTTTTGGCCCGATTTTAATCGCTTTTGGTCACTATTCTATTCCAATGATACCCTCGTATTCTCCCCCAGGCGTAGTGAGGTTACTCGTTGCCGCTATCCTTTTCTGCTGCCTTCTTACTGCCGTTTCCCTTCATAACGACACCTCCAGCCCGAATTACGAGAGACGTAGCCTGTCAACTGAAAGCAATGTATCATCTAAGCAACCACCCATCCACAATGCTAGACAGCAAGTTCGCGAGGGCAAAAATGGTATCAATCTGGAGGGCGTCTCTGATATTACCCCTAGCGCTGCCGCAACTATCATTTCAAGCGCGGAGCCTTCACTGGATACAGGGCTCTCTAGTAATTCGAACAGCTCAGTGCTCACTATGAGCTCATCTAGCGTCGAATCCTCAGGCGGCGTACCATTCCTGATAACGGACCAGCCAATCTTCTCCTTTACCTTTCAGTCTATGCCGACAAGCTCTACGCTTACGTCTACCGTGGGAAAGATCGAAGATCCACTCGATGGAATCGATACTCTACTAGTATCACGAACCATACGTGAAGTAACACTTCAGGCTAGGACGGTAACTGCTTCGTTGCAGGCTAGAGCCTCCAATGTCGTATCAGCGGAAGACCGGGTCGAGGCCGGCAAATCGCAAGCACTTCAAGCCCTGAATACGGTAGAGGGTCTATTTGAGAATCTAGTCTCAGCAGTTGACAGTATCATCCAAGATGTTACTGAGGACGCTGCGTCTAATATTTCGGCACCGGCCCCAAATGAGCCCACCAAGGCTGTCAGTAGTAGTTTCAGTAACATAGTCGAGGTGACAGGGGGTGTCTCCTCCCTAGTTGGCAACCCAACTGACGACGATGGATGTGAGACAACGACTATTATTGATGGAGTCCTCTCTAATATTACCAGCACTTGTATTAACATGGCTCCAGGGTTGGTTGAGGACGCTTCTATAACACCGGCGGCATCTGAAACTACTATCTTTCCAGTCGCGACGACCTCGGCCCCAGTAGCAACGGCAGCGACTTCTCCACCAGAGGTTCCTACGGCAATCCCGAGCTCTCATGTCTCCCATTCTATAGTTACCACGCAGTCACCGGTGGGGAGTATTTCAAAGGGCACAGTTGTTGGTCGTAAGTTTATAAGTGCCTTACAGCTGCGAGAAGATAAATCTAACGCTTACTGCCCAACGAATCAGCTACCGCACCAGAAGACTGTCCATCAACAGTGACTTCGACGGTTTTCTTGTAAGTTCATTTTAACGTTACCTTCTTCACGGAATTTTACACAACTAACACTTGTTGCTATCTAGAGCTGGCGAGACTTCTACTACCACCGTCTACGCATCCAAGCCATGTCCAACAATACCGCCTTGCCCGACATGTCCTTCCCCGACCTGCCATTGCCCTAAGGCTCCCCCCACCACCACAACGTCCCCTCCCGGAGGAAATGGTGCTCAGGGACCCTGTCCCGGCTCAGGCTATACTTGCCATGAGTGCATTGACGGATGGTTTTGTCCGCCTCCGCAGACACCAGCACAGCCTGCTCCTTGTGGCTTTGGCTGGCCCTGTGTTCATTGTGACGGAGGCTGGTTCTGCGTGCCTGATCCAACACCACCACCGCCTGCGGACACATGTGAAGGTACCGGGCCAACTACCAATAGCCCGGGTAGTATCTCATCCACGACCTCCCCATCTGAAACTACTTCTAGGCCGAGCTCAACTCAATCAGCAGTGGCAGGTATCCCCAAGAGTCCTGGCGGTGCATCAGGCTGGGGCTACTGTGGTTGTTGGGCTGATCAAGCTGATCACCGAATTCTCAACATGGAATCGCCGCCTCCGAACCTGGGGCCCTTAACCAATGAAGATTGCGTTCGGCACTGCCTCGGCCGCGGCTTTCTCATGGCCGGTACCGAAAATGGTAGCGACTGCTACTGCGGAAACTTTCTTAACGGCACGCAGCATCTTGATGATGATGTATGCTCGACTCCGTGCACAGGAGATCCTAGCCAAGCTTGCGGTGGTAACAACGCCCTTACTTGTTATAGTTCTGATAATGAGGCTCATGGCTGGGCCAGTACTGGACCTCAACCCTTGCCTGCGACTGTCTCACCACCTGAAGTTATGTCAATGGTAATTGGTGGTGTCGCTCAGACGGTGGCCACGGAGCCGGCGTTTGTATTCCCTCCGCCTGGTGCGGATATGAGTCAGTTGATTAGTCAATACGGAAAGAAGACACAGCAGCCGGAGGGCCAGATGCCTAGTGGTATGGGTACGAATTCTGCACCAAACGGGAATGGCGGCCCGACTCCAGGGTCGCCAACTTCATCCGATACATGCGTTAGTGGTGACTTAGGAGATAGTACTGCACCGGGTTCAAATACGAATGGAGGCTCAGGGGCAAGCCCAACTACTCCCGGAGGTAATCCAGCGACGTCTCCGAACGGGAAAACGAGCCCAGGGTCAAATGGTTCCGGTGTCGCCAACTCAGGCGCGAGCCCAAGCTCAGGTCCAGCTGGAAACAATGGTCCTACCCCTGCCCAAAGCAATGGTGCCAGCTTGGCTCCGAACGGAGGAACAGGCGCCAACCCGGCCACAGGAAACGGAAACGGGGGTGCTGGTTCAGTGACACCCGGGGGAAATTCCAACTTACCCACTTCTCCCTCTGATGGTTCAGGTGCGTCTCCAACGGGGCCCGATGAACAAGGACAAACGGCTACATCGGCCCCGAATGGTGGTAATAGTGGTGGACAAACGCAGCCATCGTCGGGTCAAGGTCAGGGTACTGAAGCCCTTACCCCCAATGGCAACACTTCCGGTAGTGGTGGCAACCCGGAGCAGACATCACTTGACCAGGGTCAAGGGACAGCTACTCCTAATCCTACCGGAAACCCATCAGGGAATGGCGGAAGCACGGGCCAGCCCTCCTCCGGTCAGGGTCAAGGGACGACCAATCCATCGAATAATGGGGGCAATTCAGGTCAGACGTCAATAGGTGAAGGGCAAGGGACGGCTGCTCCAAACCCTTCTGGAAACCCGAGTCAAGCTTCGCCGGGCCAAAGTCAAGGTCAAGGCCGGGGCACTGTAGCTCCTACCGGCAATGGTGTCAGCCCGAGTCAAACCCCCCCGGGAGAGGGCGAAGGAACAGCAGGCCCTAGTCCCACAGCAAATCTTCCAAGCAGTGGTGGTAGACGTAGCACCTGTACGCCTGGTTCGAACGACCCAGCTTGCAACTCATCAGGAAATGGAGGTGACGGTGGTTCAGGGGCTCCTGGTACGGTTCAAGCTAGCACTCCGCCGAATGGCAGCGGTGGTGAAGGTTCCAACCTGGTACCTACCAACAACCCAGGCCCTTCATTGCCGAACAACAGTGGTGGTATTGCTACTGGCCAAGGTCAACAACCTACAGCATCAAATAATAACGAAGGCGGGTCCGGCCCGAACCCAACAGATGTAAACCCTCAGACACCCGGCTTTACATTCCCACCTGGAGCAGTACCATATGGTAATCGACCCTCTCCTTCGATGACTACGTTGAAATCGATGATTGCATGGACGGAGCCGGACGGAAAGGAGGGACTGGCAACCGTTTTGCTGCAACACGGCATGAGCAGCCACGAAGTATTTTTAAATACGTCAGAGTTAGAATTCGAGGAGTCGTCTACTACAGCCGCTACCTCGATGCTAGCAGATCCGCGATGGCAGCGAATTCGTCCGGTAGTAGTATGGTGAGGGGAAGATTTAAGACTGAGGTATGAAGGCCTCAACGAAAATGGGGTATAAAACAGTACTTTATAAACTCCGGGAACCCTGGCGAACATTACAAACGAGAAGATTATCGGACTATTTACTAAGGGGTGATGAGGTCACCTATTCTTTTGGAACTTTTTGGAATTGGGATTTCATTTGTCAGGAGCCGGCGCGGTCTAGTTTGTTGCTGCGGTATACGGTTACACACTTAGACATCGACATAAGTCGCGAGAGACACCATGTCAAGATACTGTTAGTAGTTAATGAACGGGAAGGCTTTATCCATCCGTAATAGGTAGGTATTGTACTGTGTAAGCTCTATACACTAATCCTGGGATCTGCTAGTGTGTAGGGACCTAGATAATAAATCCCTATTGCCCTATACTGACCTATTCTCCCTTTCTATACTAACGTATATAGATGTATATACTGCGGCAAGGAAAGCCAGGCAGGAAATATATAAATGCAAATGTGATCCCTTTACTAGGCAATCAAGGAGTAAGGGGTGAACTCTCCCTATGAAAGGCGGGTCATTTGACCCCGAAACGAAATACTCGGAAGGGAGCGAACAAACGTCAAGTAAGTAGCGCAGTTAGCTCATTGTTGATTCATGGTCAAGATCGAAGGGAGCCCTACCGTCTTGTTCATATAGCTAGGAGACTGAGATATATTGTGCATTGCTAGGTTAGGTACTTAACCTATGTAATACTGACAAATATGCTCCTTCTGCTAGTATAGTTTCATTGAGAGATAGGTACTACGGCTTGTCTAGTTCAGCTCCCGCGGGGCTTCATACTCGACGGGATCGAGTCTGGAATTGTTGTCTCAGATTAACTTGGGTATCAAGAATCTATTTTTTTCCCGAGTCTAACTGGCAGGAAGGTATCCTAGCTGACATGGAGAGTGTAAACAGGCGTAGATGGGTTTACTACCCGAGCCCTTCTCAATGGAAAGGCTTCTCAGTTCTTTCTTCCAGATCCGGTGAAATCCATATCGGGCACGCTATATCGCGATTCCGGGAACAAAGCAAGATGCGCCTTCGCCGGTTCTGGCATGTGCCTAGAGCGTACCATGCAAATTGATGCGCTCCGGATCTAGACCTCTCCCATGGACAATGATACCTTGCTCACCCTTGGCTTCACCCGCTGCCCCTCCCCGCCTTACTTCTCGAACTTCTCTCTGATGTACTGCGCTAGGAGTTCCGGGCTCAGCGCTTCACCACGTAGTATATCCTCCAGCAGCTCCTGCTTTCGAGTAGATTCCTGTACGGCGTAGCTGGCCCCGGCTATGGTGTCGCGCACCCAGGTGGAACTTAGCGGTGAGACACGCTCTCCGCGCGTGCTGGGCACGAAGCGCAGGGTGTATTGGCCCCGCTTGCAGACCCAGACTTCTCGTGTGCGTTTGGATGTTGCGGGAGCAGAATTTTTGGCGGCATCGGCGTAGGTGCTGCTTGGAGCTGGAGGCTGGGGGTTTCGTTTTATCGCCCAGAAGTCTCTGGTGCTTGCCGTCATCGAGTCTCCGTGTCGTCTCGAATCTGGTTTTGACGACCGCTTCGCCTCAGGCGCACTTCCTTCCGTCCCAGCATCGCTCCCCTCGGCCACATCATCTTCCTGTTCGAACTGCAGCTTCTCCCACTGCGTATGGCCCGCCAACGCCTTCAACTTCAAAGCCGCTGCGCCGGCCTCCATATCCCCAGATTCCTCGCAAAACTCAACCGGTCGACTGACATCCGTCGTGATCGTCATCCTGCACCCCCACACGCCATGCTCCACGCTCCTCACGCCGATCTTATCGCCGCCCGCCAGCCGCACGTACTCAACCTCAAACCCGTCCATCCGGAACAGTATCTCCAGCTCCTTAGAAATCGCAATCCACATGTCCTCCGGCACGACCCAGCACCAGCCGCCCCCGCCGCCGAGGCTAGGGTCCCGCGCGCGCAGCTCGCGGTTCCAGAGCGCGATGCGCTGCGCCTCGGACAGGAGAAGCGTCGTCGTCGTGTCGCCCGTGCGCCGAGCCTTCCACCGTATGTACTGGTCGCCCGCGACGAGGACGAGGGCGCCGACGATGTTGAGGTCCGGCCCGCTGTGCCGGTACGCGTGCGCGAGGTGCGCTAGGTGCCCCTGGTGCGGTGGGTTGAAGCACCCGTTGTAGAGCAGGATGCGGTTTGTGCGGCCTTTCCTTAGGACGGGCTTTGGGCGGGCTGTTTTGGGGGTGTCTTGATGTTTGCTAGGGCGAGGGATGGTGGTGGTGGAGGAGGAGGAGGCAGGGTTAGAGGTGGAAGTGGAGGTAGGTACCTCGTTCTCTGTATCTGTATCCTTACCCGTACCCGTCTCCGTGTCTATGGCTGGGCAAGCGGCCCTGATGTACTCCTCCAGCCATTCCTCCGATATGGTGTCGTCAGCCGACGAAGACCGGCTTGTTGTTAACTTTGTCTGGCCGTCCTGATCCATGGCTGTGATTGTCTCTGTGAAGCTATACTGAAGTGTTTATGGGTATGCAAGTATAAGTAATGTATGTGGTAGTGTATGTATGCAAGGTACGCTGTGATATGCATTCTAGGCGAGCTGAGCTGAGCTGAGCTGACCGGGGTTCGTATTTAACATGAAGGCATTGTCGGCGGGCCTTAGGCTCCAATATGCTGCCTGTTTAGGATGCCTAGACAAGGCAACCAGGATTGAAAAGGTCATTGCGGTGGAAGATCTCGAATCGACACCGACTATCTACGGCGTTACAATGGTTGCTTCTAGGTGTGTTCTGACTACTCGAGGAGTATGTTTCATTTGATGTTATTAACACAGTTCCGAATTCTAGACGGAACTTGGAATTGATATTTGATATTATTTTCTAGTAAGTAGACCGCTCGAGGACCTTCACGACTACATCCATGATTATGGAAATACCTTCGTCAGCAGACTTGAGCGAAAGTAGGTACTAATCAAATATCCCTGTATTCGGGGGCCGTCGCAAGAGCCTCAACATTCTAAGATTTCGGTTAAGCTAAGGTACACTGTCCTCCGGGTAACTCAACGTCCGTACTTTGCAGTATAATGGACCGGTCTAGCTTCAAATAAATTGTTGAAAGAAAATTATTGTGCGTTGATTGCTGCATGGTGATGCATTGTAAATCGCAATCTATGTTGCTGCTTCGTTATAAGACAAAGCGGCGCGCATGCATTAGCTTGCTACAGATAGGGGGAAATGGGTGGGTTTCTAAGGAATGCAGGGCTGAAAGCAATAATTAGTGGAGTCATCTTTGAGTCAAGAGATTAGCACAATGAATGCTTCTCATATTTCTCATACCCTTAAGAATAGGGGTCTGTAGGGTCTGTAAGGGCACTATCGTAATTCATAGGTACCGACCTAGGTAGGCAAGGGGATCACGTAAAGCAAGCAAAAATGAAACGAGACGGTTTGCAGAGATTTTTACTCTTTTCCATTTTATTTACGGGTGCTGCAGGCATACTGTCATGTGACATGGCGTCGACAATGACAACGAAAAGCCCACTCGAAGTGTTCGTCCCAATATGCCCGTACGTATTCCGCAGCAAAGGTCCTCCACAAGAATTAATATTTCCCCCGACCGGGGAGCCGATCGATGTATCGTATCGTGTGTGGCATGCCGTAGTGTTGCTTTCACAATTCCTCGGCCGCGCGAGGCGAGAAGTCGAGGACCTCCCGGCATTCCGAAAGCAATTGGCGAACTACACTCGCCCGCAAACGTGCCAAGTGGGCACATGCGTCCCCATTTTCGTCATCCTCCACCAATTCTTCGCAAATTGCCAGTCTTTTTCTCCCAAGTACAGCCTCGCCCAACTTTTTTATGTATTGCTCCCCTCTCCAACGCTCCGTAGCTCTCGTTGCTGCAATTTGGGGCGCCGTCTTCTCTGTCCTCGGATCGATAGTGAAAAGAACGCCCGAACTCACAGAAAGGAGAAATCAGATTTTTTTGGTCGACAATCGTTCGCTTCGGTGGTTGATGCAATGGCACGCTCAATGGGTATGACTGAGAAGGAAAAAAAAATAAAATAAAACAGAAATCAAACAAGTCGCTGATAATGCCATGGAGATGAGCCTTAACCGTCAATTATGCAACAATCTTTTTTATTCTTCCAATGATACACATCCATGCGATGATCTCGAAATAAGCGGTGTCATTCGTTAGAATAGATGAGGTGAATCTAGTATGAACTAGTAAAGGTATTGGCCATGGGAATGGTCATCATGAGACCATTTGACCATTATATTCATCGTACGAATAGGTAGAGTACTGTTGCGCATGCTGCTGCTGCTGCTGCTGCGGTTGTTGTTGCGGATATCCGGCCATGCTGGGTGGTTGGGGCGTCGGGGTGACTGGGCATCGAGGCGGGACATACTTGTTCATTGGGTCCGCAACACCAAAGTTGACCCCATCAGGCGTGATAGGTGGCGTTAAATATCCATCTGCAACACCCATGGTAGCACCGTGTCCCTTCTGCGGAGTGCTGTAGATACTAGAGTGAGACGATAAGGTGGGCTCTGTGGGAGGCGAAGGTGGTCCCTGGGCTCGTCGGGAAATGGCTGCTTGTTGAGCGAGGAACTCAGCAAGCTTTCCGGAAACGCGAGACAGATGCTGCGACGAGTACTTCCTCGACAGTGTCACCGATGGTTGATGCAAGTGCTGAGACAGAGCGAGCACAGTTACATTCTCCAAATGATCCCATTCGCCGTCGTTGACCTCTGGTCGTCCCAATATCGCGCGAGCGAGGGCGAGGGAGGCACGTGCCATGATCGAGGGCTTGGTCGAAACGAAGTCTCGGTGGTACAACGCGATTTCACAGAGATAAGCTGCCATGTGCTCGACTTCTCGGTCGTCGGACTCTTCAGCAACTATAAGCTGCGTGAAGAAGTCTACAGTCGGGTGTCCGATAGTCCATTCGAGTGTGTTGAGGACGTGCATCTCCATCTGAGTGAACATTCCTGAGTCATAAAGTCCACAGCACATGTTATTCAACTCGTTGATTTGAGGTACCCGATCCTTTTTATCACCGTACTTGGCGGCGATGAGGAGGGCAGCACATCCGACTAATTGATAATGTTGCTTGTACACTACTCGCTTGGAACAGTACCGGTCTAGTAGGTTCACAGTCAGGAAGAGAGTCTCGGGCAGAAGTGCGAAGGCAGCATGGGCCTCGATCAAGAAGTCAATCAGATAGGGCCTCATGAACCACTGGATCTCCCGTTGCATATCGATCAGATTAGCATCCGGCAACGTCTCATCCTATGTGATTGTTAGTCGCGGAACATTTATCCCCATTGTCTCATCAAGAGGGAATTGTAGCTCGAGGACACGTACCTCCATATGCCTCATGTGTTGCATGATGTCCTCCAGGTACTCATCGCCCGCTTGGCGAGACAGCTCGTTGGCAATCATCTCTTGTCTGTTACGGGCCAACATCCTTGCCGCATCCTTCATGCTGATTCGAGGCTGTCGGGGTTCGTCGGATTCAATGAAGAAGCCGTTGTCTCCTGAAGTCGAGTACGCCATATTGATCAGAGGGTCTGGGAGTAAGATTGATATCGCAGAGTTCGTTCAATGCTAGGACGTGTTCTTTAAAAGAGTGACGATTAGGTTCTCCAGGAATCTTGGTATGCTGTGAGAGAGTGTATTAGGGTGGCCGTCGCAGGTAGAAGGCGAAGGAGCGTATTATTCCAGCTGGACGGACGACACACAAATTATTACAATATTAAAGAGCGTGATGAACTGTATGCAGTAAAAATAAAAAATTAAGGAATGACCGTGGCCGAAAGGCTACCGAAAGACGGGTGAATGGTGAGGTGAAAGAGGGCCGGAGAGGCGGCCGTTAAAAGGAGACGTCGAGTGAAAGGCTCTGGAGTGGAAATAGTATTAGCGTCAGGAACCAGGAACCCAATTGAGACCAGGAGAGACATCGTGGACCAAAGCCAGGCCAGACGGGTCAAGGCACGGCCTTCTGGAACCACACGATCAGGGGCAGAACAGGAGGGATTCTGATTCGACCGAGCATCTGTGGGGATCGGTTCCTGGCACGCGGCGAGAGACGTCTGGCAGGCAATTGATCCTCGATGGAGTATTTAATGCAGCATACGTGCATACAAAATGACGTTGGTCTGTGTTATAATTTCGCTGAAGAAGGGTCTCCCTTACCGCCACGATTAATCACAGGAAATTAGGTGATTCCTGGCCGAATAGGTGGGAACAGCGAGTTAACGAGTCCCACGGGGGCAAGCGTATCTGCTCGACGACGGATTGAAGCGTGCGTGAGTGTCTGAGTACACCGTTGGAACACTGTGGTGGACCGTCGGTATGTAACTGCACAGGGAAGAGCCAATATCAGAACCTCTTGTCTATAAACATTTGCGCCCTTTCTCTCCCCCCTTCTTGGGTTTTCAGCTATTTTGGACGTACCTCTACACCTGCACGCTTCTAATGGATTATAGTCGAGCGACTGGGTTCATGTAGGGCTCGTTGGTGAGATCCTCGAATCGGTAGAAGACTCGTGCGGAGCCTAGTACCGATAGTCTTCTGGAGTAATTGTGATGAGCCAGAGTCAGATTCCTAGTACCGATGGCACGAAGGAGAGTTAGGAGATTCGAATTGCCTTGTGTCTGCGCAGCAAGCCAGACAAGACTACTCTCGTTGGGGTAGTTTTATCGAGCGGAGAGGGAGGGAAACGAGGGTTCGGCCGAGGAATGGGTGGAAAGGGAATCGACCGTCTAAGGCGAGGAGAGAAGGGGGGAGCGGGATATGATGAGGGATGGAGATGTGGTAATTGGGAGATTCCTCAGTCAAATAACGGCCGAGGAATTCGAAATTCCAGAAATATTGGTTTTATTACCTGGAAAAATATCTGAAGAGGACAATTATCGGATGTTTTAAAGCGAAGGAGTAATTATTTCCTTTGCTTCTCTCTTCATTTATCTGACTTGCGTCTCTCTCCCTGCTCTCTCTTTCTTGCTATTATCTCGGCCCTACCCTAAATTTTTCGTCTGGCGCTGTCGTGGAGGCCCGGGATTTCTCTCTCCTCCTTTCCTCCTTGGAATGGACAAGGAGACGATGGTAAGGATGAGTGTCGAGGAGGAGGAAATGAATGGATCGGAACGAAGAGGATGAGGAAAGGAAGGAGAGAGTAGAGATGGCCTCAAGTTGGAGGAGGATGGAGGAGATGAAAAAGGATTGGAAGAGATGGATTGGTTTAACAGGTACTTTTAAGACACCGGCCCCCCAGCGCGGGTCAAGCAAGAAACGGCGTGAGAGCGAAAAAGCACCAGTAAACCCACAGGTACTTACTTTACTCTAGGCTGGGTACAGGGCCAGGGCCACAGAGCAGGAGCCAGGGGTGGTCCCAGGACGAGCCTAGCAAGGTACCGCGCTCGCGACAGCCTATCAGCTTCGAGTACCCGCTGAGGTTGGTTGCGGCCGCCTTGCAGGTACTTTCCGTTTCCCAAATTTGCGTGAGGTACCCTTTTGCATGTTCCCAGCTTCAGAGTTACTCGCGTGGCCCCCTTTAGCAATCAAGTACCTCCTTCCGTCTCTTTTGCTCTTTTCCTGACACAGCTGCTGCACCTTGCGCACCTTGCGCATCTGCATACCTTGCAACCAAGACCTTGTCAGTCGCAAGCAAGCAACAAGCAAATTGGCCTGGTCACTTCTCTCTCTTTTTTTTTTTATTCCTTGCCTTGAACCCGGTCCACACGTACGGGACGGTGTATGCGAGTACCAGTGGATCACGGTCCAGTTGATTGTATCCAAGCTTACCTACATACGATGTACTAGGTATGTACGAAACGTTGACTACAGCTAGTTTTTCGGGCTTCTCGCTCTCTCCAGGGTACAAGGGCTGACAGCAATGAAAACTGCCACTGGTGAATCATGATTGCTCTTACCATAGCTTAGATACATATCAGACCGCCTACGTTTACCGCCCAATGAATTCGATGCTGACAATTAGAAGATGGGAGGCTGCTGGTTTACCTGTAGGTATGAATATGTAGCGCAAGGGCATTGTACATGAAACTGAGCGGTACAGTATTGCGGGGATTCACAGTAATATGGACCGTCAGGACACCGAATTCGATATTGAATCCAAATATGTACATGTAGATGGAAATTTCAATATTGTAGGTACATATAACTGAGGATTTAAGAACGGCACAAGACCTCGTTGGTTGGCCGCTTGTCTCATGGCCCGGTTCTGGATGAATGTCTTCAAATTGCAAATTGAGCCTCTTGTTTATCATCGATGTATCTTCCATCAAGGGTCCAGCAATCAGAGCACTGCTTGTCACGAGATAAAGTCTATTTATTTGTTTGGTACGGCCTCTTCTTTGTAGACCTTCGATGCATAATGCATTGTACCCTTATGATCACGATTTGATAGGCGTATGCACGTAATGCCATTCTTTAGGGCAGTTAGCCGTCTTGGTCGGCCATCTCATCGACTGAACGCCAGTAATGTGCCAGACTGCCAAGTACATCACTAGATAGGCCGCCAAGCGTCGTCGAATGAACATCTTGGAATTATGGCATTACGACCAGGGCACGACAATTCGGATATGGGGGTGCAATAACTCCACTTCGACCCTCAACGTTCTACGTACAGTGCTTGGGACTGTAACAAGCCGTCACAGTGAGAAAATCTAGGAGGCACTGAGCGTGCTAGAAGCGTTTCGGTTCGAAATAGAATGATGAAATAGCGGAGGCTCCTGTAATTCCGATGAGGGTCGCACCGTGTTTGTGCGTGTCCTGATCCTGAGCTTTTTTACTGTACACTACGGTAAATGGACGTGTCTCCTAAATGTGATGACCCCCTGAAATGTTGTAGCTAGCTACATACAGCAAGGTACATCGCTGATTCCTCTCTATATTTTTAGAGGGCATCAACTATATGTATGTACCAACGAGGACTTTGTTCGTTGGAAGCTGAAGGGTCTTCTCGTTCTCTCGATTGGACAGATCTACGGAAAGCGTAAGATGCCACCCGTCAGTTGACAAGCAGACAGTACAGCATTAGGTAACGAACACAGCATACGACAGGCTTACAGTAGTTTAGAGATGATTACTGCAGATCTGTCCCTAAAAATGCAGCCAGTTAAGTTGATGACCGGGGCTTCGTGAGAAACGATGCTAATGCACACCAAAAACGTGTTAAAATAATCTACGCTTTCCACCGAAATCATCGATGATACGTCCTAGGAAGGATAATAATCCCTAGCGGGATGAGAGCTACAGTATATGCCACACAGTACGGTCCTGCCGCTCCTTGACTATTTCAATCTTGAGCGAAATCCTACGTCCAGTTCGCATAGGAGCTGCGAGCGGAACCTGGACAGGGGCCGCTCAATTCGGGCTAGTGTCGCCATTTCAGCCCATGAAAATCTGCAAGAATACAAGGCAGATGTCGCGCCAGTCAAACCAAACCATCGAATCTCCTGGCCAATCAATATCTCCTGACGCGGTCTTACACGACTTGGAAATCAATTTATCATGCGTGTCATGTGTAATGGATCCCATCCCCTATTACGCCCCGGCTCCGTAGGTATCATCACCTCAATCTGCACTGACTGGCCTGCTGCAGCATTTCACCTTGCTCTTAAGCTTTTGTTACATACGCAGTTACATACGCAGGACACACCTTCTTGTTCCATCCATCCGTCTATCTGTATTGGGGGGCTGGTTTGTAGGCCGACCTACACTAGCACGCGAGGACTACCATAGTATTTGTATATGCATGTTTGAAGGTCTAACCATGTCAGGCCATCACCAATAGGGCATGACACCGAGCAGGCTATCAGCGGTCGCCGGCATACAATAGATAACCTGCCACAGCCCGCTCGAGAGGCCAAGAAAACACAACACGACAACAACAACAACAACAATAGAAAAAAAGGATGTTGTAGAAGCTTGTTTGGGTTGGAGATATATGCGACAATAGGCGGCGACCCAAAGACCCAGCCTAGTCAGGTAAAAAGACCGTGATACCGATGTGGTGGGTTACTGGTTGGCTGAGAGTCTGCCATGATTGGATTAATTGTTGCTTCTACAGCTGCTGTACTCCCGCACCCCGTGGGACAGCTCATCTTCATCCCACCAACTCCAGCTCCATCTAACCAATCGTGTCCAACTTCATCTTGCTTCATCTTGATGGTGTGATAGCTGAGCTTTTCTATACTGTTCAATCATGAAGCCGTGATACAGTTCAAAGTCTCATACGCGTCCCATCCTTCGTACTAATAGGAGAGAAGCAAGATGAATGATTCGTCACAGAGTCTTGATAGCATTATGACGATGTCTACAAACCTATTGTCTGTATCGAGCCTCGAGCTTTCATATGTGTCTACCCGAATAAGGTAAGATATCAATTTTCGACGATTAGGGGATTCGCCCATTCAGTCGGCGACTTATCGTTAGGTGGTCCCCTTGCTCTCCACGGACGCCGATAGGTCCCAATCGATTTCGGTAATTTCCTTTGTATCCTACCAGTATAGTCCTATAACATCAGCTTCTAAAAGGAGATGGATATTTTTGTTCCTGCAGCCGAAAACGAATAGAATGGCTTCTAGAGCAAAACCCATATTTTTTCCGGCGATGCGGTTGCCTTACCATTTAGACCCTTGCCTTACGTAGCATCAGATACGGTTCCTCGCTTTTCGTCTCAGAAGGCGAGTCTTGAAGCCGCAACTTTCCTGGTCCACGTAAATAGTACGCATTCCGTTTGATCCCACAGAAGTTATAACAAGGTCAGCGAGTGTCACCAAATACGTTTGCAGCTATTATCGGTCGCTCCGCTGTTGCACAACCGAGGCCGGGAGGCATTTTGACACCCGCCCGATAGTGCTGGGTGTTGAAGTGACCCGATATCTGAATATGGTGGCGCGGACCGGCTTACGATTTATTGCTAGTCCACGTTACCACAATTGCCTCTTAGCAGAAGCACAACTTGGTGGCTTAGACAGACCTCACTATCTGCCCTTTACGTGCATTCTTACTCGATAATACTAGCGCCCCACGGTATTCTGGTCAAGTTTTCTTATTTCCGTCGTCCGATATTCACGGCTTACTGAACATTAATTTCTCATCGGCAAGAATCCGTTATGTGCCCCTCACTTTAAAGAGGATGACGGGAACAAACTTACTGTGGATCGCTCAGCCAATCAGTCCTCACATCACCTTGCCTAGCCAGAAGAACTTACGGAATATTTATGTAGGTATTCTCATACGGGATATACGATTTGAACCAACCCAGACTGCTCGCAAATGTGGGAGACGAGTCGGGAGCCAATGAAGTCTTTCGAGAAATATTTTCCTGAAACCCATGGGTACCTTTCTCCCTCCATGATGGCTGTACAAAACCCAATTCTTCTGTAAGGGATTTTCCTGACAGCGGCGATCTAGCTGAGTCAAATGACGGGTCCTGATTAGTGACAGGACAAGTTGAACCAGTGCTCTAGCTGCAGATATTTCAGATCAGAAAAAGCGAACCCATCCAAAGGTTACGCATTCATTTAAGATTAGGTAGAGACGCGAACGCCACAGAGGCGCAAGCCACATGCAAGGATGTATTACCCGATTTGAAAGTTGGTACAGCTAGCTCCTATTGTTCCAACCTTTTGCTGATGATCTTACAAGAATTCCGCATATACGAGCACGAGGGGATAAAAAAGAGTCCTACTTCGCCTTTCACGGATCGGTAGTCGTCAACGATTCTACAACTTATCTAGCTCCTAGCAATCGTGAAAAGTAACGTCGCAGAACCACTTGTAAAGATACAATGGGCTTGTACTTCAGCAGAGTGAGCCCCACTCTCCCGCCGATCTAGCTCAGCCTTACCACGAACGCCGGTACGCACTGTGCGATATGCGCATCGCGTTCGTCATTAGCGTTTTCATTAAACTGAGGCCCGCAACTATGCATTCCCCACGCGAAGAACAAGCGAAGCTTGCTGGCACAAGCAAAGTTTAGGTAACGGCGGTCTATTGGATTGATCATGACGTACATGTGCTACTATGTCTAGCAGAAGATACTCGTATATTTTTACTACATGTATGTATCTATGGAGTAAGGCGCTTTGTGTCAGGTAAACCGCATCATCCTACAGTCTGGTACCATCAGGAGACGGCCAAGAGCTGGTTAATTCATAGCGTGGATTACCTATTGGTTGGCAGATTACCTGGATTCCCTGCAATGGTTTGCACAAGCTTAACCTAGGCAGGTTATGCAGGCTGGCTAACTAGCGGTATCGAAAACATGCATTTCTACGATTCTAAAAAATGCGATTTGCTGTTTTCCGACTAGACCTACCTGCTTCTGGATAATGACGACTTCTTTTCTTCGGAAGCGTTTGAATCAGTATCGGATACGGTTGGTTAACTTGACTAGAGCGGCGGTGAAAACTGTCAAACTTCCAGCTTCTCGGTATATACCCGCCTCCCGCATTTCGGTGGACATATGGCCGGATGCGCTGTTACGGCGCTCGAGCCTTGCTCAGACTAGTACCCGACATTGATAATGTGACCATATGACCATGTGGCCTAGATTGCCGCATCGTGCCATCATAGAAAAGCGAAACGGGTCTCTTCGATACCGTGTAGCGCCTCACCCACTTAGTTGTAAGCTACCGGAACTAGATGCTCCAGCCAACTCCAAACTTCGGCATAGCAACGCACACAACTGGGTCTACGCGAAGAGATTGTTAAGAAGCTCCGCCGACGCGGTGCAAACTTTTTAACAAAGGACCGATGGAAAGGCACTGAGGCGGCTCGTTGGGCATCTCTAAGCTAATATTTTAGTCATGAAGCGGGCCGCGGGACCATCCAGCAGTGGGTTCGGCACGCTAGATGCCATTTCTTTTCAACAGTTTCTCTCTACTACGGTCGTAATAAGACATATGCTCCGGTTTCCCGGTCAACATGTCTAAAAGTGAAAATTTAAGAGCCGCTTCTGCCGTGGTCCTGTGATATCAGAAGAGTCTGGATCAATTACTTTGTGCTGCCGAAACTTTTTTTTAATGAGGCTGGTGGTTTGGCGTGCATGTTTAGAGGGTCGATTACAAAATTGCCCACTGACGTGAGGGGTATATGTACGCCTCGGAATTAATGAAAGAAAAAAAAAGGCCCCGTTACAACTCTGCATGATGCAAATGAAATACCTAAATTCTGGGTTCAAACTCGCTGCGGTGAAGGCATGCAGCTATTATTACCTCGCATACCGAGAACTGGGACTGTCATTTAACTTTAAGTTACACAATGCTTCCATAAATGATCTAGAAGCTTAGGTACATAAGGGTCCGCCGTCCGGGGACAAGCCACTATGAGGCTTTGAGGCTGATGATTCCACTGGAGCGGAACTGTGGAACGCATAAAAACAATCTAATGCAACTTAGATCTATCTATACTTATCTTATGCAAACCATCGCTAACCCAACCTAACCATCTCCATTTCATAGTACCTACGTTAATTCAGATAATAGGTGCCCTATTTTCTGTTGATCAATAATACCTACAAATAATACCTGCGTCATAGTTTCTAATGCTTCATACTACCTTCGCGAGTTATTTGTTTAGATTCGTGCGTACTTCCTTTCTCCCGTCCGTGGACCGTTTGCTGCAAACAAGAATAGGACATCTGACGGGCGGATCACCATTATTACTTATTACACGATACATATTATACCCGAAAACGGGGGAAACAATTACCTAGGTATTCAAGGGTTAGCTCCTTCGTCCTAGTCCTCAGATACTACGGAATCCTTCGAGAGTCGTTGACAGTTTCCATTGACCAATCATCGATGGCAACGGGCAGAGACCTCTAATTTACGATGTCGCAGGCCGATCTCGACGGTGAGCCATCCCAAGTCTCGTAAATAACGGAGACAGGCCTTGTAAGCCGCGAATCACCCGTCGACCTTCCCATCTTTGGAACTACCGTCGCTATTTATGTAGAGCCCAGAGTCTAGGTCGTGTTTCAAAGAAACGGCTTCGTTCTCAAATGGCTGACGAAATCAGCCTAATTAGCTGTTCTGCGCGCCAGCGTGCCAGCGTTACATTCCATCTCACTCTATGATGCTACCTGAAAGCACCGGAACTGCAAGGTAAGCTATGCTAAGCGCTACGGCGGCACCCATGCGAGGTTCCTCTACTGTCCACCTTCTACCATGACGCTTACTGCTAAATGCTCAACATACCGTTTCTTTAGCGACAACGCGCTCGCGGCTCTTGTCCTTAAGAATAAGGGAGTACGCAAACACAGCTCATTGAGTACGAGTCGGCGATCATGGTTCGCATGGTTCATGACAAATTCGGCAAAGGACATGCCCGTCAATTGGTGATTCGAGTTCATCGTTACACTGGATCTGTCCATGCTTGGACATAACAGCTGAGCACATACTGTTTCCAGGCAAAAGTTGTAGGCTCTTGGCGAGACTAGAACACCTGATTGAACCAGCTAGCCGGCAGGATTCTCTTGCTAGAGATCTCCCTAGCAAGGATGACGCGAGGCTTTAAGTGAAAAGACGCGCTAGTGTCGGGACGCGTTTAGATCTCATGGCTGGTCCAGCCGAAAACTTAACGGTTCGCAGTCCGGGGAAAGGCCTTAGATCCCGGCCTAGTCAGACCAGGCCAGTTCATTATTCTAGAGTTACGTATCGGCCTCATCAATCAGCGACCCGGGTAGCTCTTGGTCAGACCACACACCCACGCTGGTTGGTTCTCAGACGCTCGGCTCAATGATATGTCGATAGGGGTCGTTGCAGCCCAGCGAGCCACAGGGAAAGAATCATGATATCAGCCCACGCAATTAGGATTCAAGGCCTGAAGGTGTCTGATCCCACATCGTCTTTTAACCACGCTTGCAGACCCGGTCGGCGAAGCGAATGCGGATTCGTGATTATCGTTACCATGAGGCTATCTATCTTAACCACCTCCTGCGCTTTGTTAATCTCAAGTAGATGAAGCTCGCCCAATTATGTCTGTTCATCATATGTCAACCCTGCGCCTGCAAGTTGTTGGTGTTAGCTCCTGTTCTAACCGCATGCGCCCGTCGTACAATAGGTTACTTGGTAACAATAGTCTCGGCGAAACCACCAGGAATCACACAAGGATACAGGCTCTGTCATCCTCAGCCTCAAAGATGGAACCGGATTCGGTGCCCCCTCTGGTTATGCGGGGAAAAATTCACAATATCCCTGGAACCAACCTTGAAGTGTTCTATTCTTGAAAGGCGTACCGAGGCTACCTCATGTAGGTATCGTCGCTAATTTGTACTGTTCACATGGGCCAAAAAACACAACGTTTCGAGTAGATGCAAGTTATGATGGCGCATACGACGATCCCGTAAGATCTTGCCGAACAGTACGAACAGTGCACTACCTACCTACCTACCTACCAAGAGCATTACGTACCTACACCGTAGTTACTGCGAAGTAACCACGGGTGGCCCTAGTGCTCATCATCAGTCTCATGATTCCGCAAGCATAATAGGAGGAAGGGGTCCTGATACATTGGCGAATGCACCACAGCCGAGCCAGCCTACATAACTCGAGCCGACGGTGGGGTATGTGATGACGAGATGGTGACCGCCTACCCAGCCCCTCGGAGGCGAAAGTGCCAGCACCTCCTCCACACGCGTCGGTTTGGCGTTTTGGCACCGGTCGCGTTACTGGTGCGGAGAAGTACTCTACTAATGCGGCAATCTAATAGTAGCTTCTGTCAAGCTGACCACACAGATAGGCGGTCTAAATAAGACAAATGAGACGAGCTTCGAACCAATACCGTCTAGCCCAAAAGTAAAGAGCCTAATGCAAAGGGGCCGCGAGAACCGTCTGACTGGAAGAGAGTGAGAGAAGAAAAAAAGCTCTTTACGCGGCTACATAATTGGGATCTCCATATAAACGCGCCAAGATTTTTTTTTTCTTCCTCAGTCTCATTCGGATTTCCAGACGGGAACCCTGCGACTGCAGGTGGTAAAGTAGGGTTGAACAATCTGCAAGCCATCCTATAGCTGCAAGCCTCTTCATTATTAAACATGAGCTAAATCAATAGCCCGAACATTAAGCCCGCTTTGATCACTTGAAGATTCCCTCAAATTCTCTACGGGCGCCGCACCGAATCAAACCAAATCAGCAAGTCGGAGATGAGCTCCTGCGCGTGTGCAGGATCAGAATTTCTCCGATAGGTCTTTGTCGACTGCACTACCACGACGATGAAAAGCCCATATGTACATGTACTGTATCCTATCCAGTTAGTGGAAGGATATGTTGCAACGAGACAGGGTTTGATTGATTATAGCCTATCCACTGCCATCAAAATTGACATTTCAGAAACCTGACAGCGATCACAAGAAGGTAAAAAAAGCGGTGGTACCAGTCCACCGGTTTGGCGTATACATGTACCTATTATTTCTGCCTGTCATGTATCCGAAATGTCGGATTCATGAGAGGAAAGACTGACTCTTTTTTTTTATTAGGTAAGGGCTGTCTACACTTCATCTCCTACATGTATTCTTATTGTTGAAAACTTCAAGAATGTCCGAATTAGCAAGTCCATCAATTTCTAGGCATTTTCACACAAAATCTCCCGAGTGCCGTGTTGTCATGTGAAGCGATTTCGGTTATGCACACACGGCTCGTTTGGGCAAGCAATCAACTGACTATCGACAGGCTGCCGAGTCCTCCCGAAGATCTTCACGGAATTCTATCTTTGGGATAATTGCACAACAAATCTATCCTCAAATCAGCCATCGTCGGTGCTATCGATGGCTCTCCATACGAGTCGGTTGCACCTCAACTTAAGGCACGTAGCTCATAACCGCAAGCCGATAATCTCCTACTTTGAAGGACATTTTGTGTATGACTTATGGTCACAGAAATTACCGCCCTGTGTAAGTACCTAGGTAAATAGAGTGAGTTCGCAGCGTGTTACTATCGCTTGTATTGGCAGTTTGTTCGCAAGTCATCATTGTCGTTAAACCATTGCTCAGATACATATATTCAGAATGCTGCGTTTGATGTCTCTTTCTAATAATGACCACCTAAATTGGCCCCCTGGGGCTTCTCTGGTACTTTGTCCCCTACATCTCTATAACTTTTGCTCAACATCTCACCTGTGGTTAGGAACTCGTTTCGCCATCCATGACGACTAATCCTCTCCAACTCCTTATGTTCACCTTCCCGCGGTTCTATGATTACATTCTTCGTCTTTCTCGTGACAAGGCGTTGAGTAGATTTATCAACTTGTTTCTCCATGATTGCTAGCTCGCTCTTCCCTCGCACCCCCGGACAATCTTGATCAACAAAGGTTCGGCGTCCTTCATCATCTAGCTTATGGATGAATATCACCTGGTCAGGCGTCTTCACCGATTCTCGCAGACGCACGAATTCCTTGGAGTATTTCATCCTTATAAGCACCTCTGGGCTCCATCGCATATGTGCTGGCAGACGTCTCGCTCCTAGCACATCTCTGCGATCCTCCCCGAGCCAGAGCTCAAACGTCGTTGGCGCCGAGGACATGTAGCATGATTCGAACGGTAACATACCGCTTATACGGTCGAGGCTTCCTAGTTCGGTCGCCTTTGTAGGGTTGATCATGACTGGACAGATGCCTCCAATCTGTGGTACTCCAGGCCATACCCCCTGGTCGCCAACTAGTGATTCCCCGTCTGCCGAACAGACCGAGACACACATTTCGAAGAACCTGTGCGCACTTCTTCCTGTTACCGTTGAGAGCGTCATGACGCCTTGCGAAGGGTACCACCTCATGGAAATCCCAAAGAGGTTAAGGTCCTCAGCAGGCAAAACTGGATATGTTGCTCCGCTGTCCAAGACCGTTTCTATGACGCATGACACTGGGGACACCGGGAACTCATATGGTTTCGAACCATCAACGTTAACTTGGCGAGGATTAACTTTTCCCTTCATCACTAGGAATTTGTCAACAGTAAATTTTTGATGCACGGGATAATGCCCGATGTTGTAACTGGATCTTCCGCGCATTCTTGTAAGACACACGCCCTTCTTTGCCAGCGCTTCGCATCCTGAATCTGCCAAAGGGGGTTCGTGCCAGAGCCAGCCTGGTCCAAATCTTGCATAGTAGCGGTCGAGCCTTTCCTTTCTGTCTTCACAGAAGGACTGGTATGTAGGACAGAAGTCGACAAGGTGCCCGGCGTATATGAGCGTAAAGTTGCATGAATATGGTATGTCTCCAGATTGGTACCCTTGGATAGCAGCTCTGATGTTGACTTCTTCATCATTGCACTGGCAAGTATCGAGGGCCCAGTTGAGCATCTCTAATCGTTCGCTAATGCGATTCTTCTCCTCGCGCTGGTCTCTAGAATCGGGCGGTTAGCACCTCGCTGAACGCGAACGGGTTTACTCATAACGAGGCGGACTCACTCGGGCATGTTGTTCTCTTCATTATCGTCCATTTCCAATCTCTCCTTTATCAATTTCTCGAGGATTGCCTGGTTGTGGGGGACTTGATGCGGCGAATTTTTCTCATGATATTGAACAATATATAGGTGACGTTCGATCTCGCGATCTTTCTTCTCGATATGGCTCAAGTTATCTCCCAAGTGGCCAATGGCTATGGTCTCCCATGGCTTTCGCTCATGGGATATCTCCGACTCTGTTAGTATTGGCTCATTCGTGTCTATCTCTTGCTCTGTTGCTTCCTGTGATATATCTAATCCAACTGCTTCAGATCCTTCACCCTTCATCTCTTCATCTTCGTCCCTGGGACTAGCACGGCCCTGCAGCCGGTGTCTACGCTGTTGTCGAGCCCTGCGCTCGTCTTCTGGCATCCCGCGTCTTCTCCGACTACGGTGCCGAGATGAGGTTCCCTCGGACCGTCGGTCTGGGGGGGAGCCCTGAGAGGCTTCTGACGACCGATTACCTCTAGGCATCTTAATCTGCCTTGTGAATCAATTCAACCAATTCAATTAATTTTCGTCACTTATGACTTTTTTCGGCTACTCTCCAGAGTACATCTGCAAAATGTTGCTACATTCACCTGTCAGTTCCGGTCAGCAACTCGCAAAGAATGATGACTTCGGCCTAACACCGCAAACGGCAAACCGCAGATCGGTTTAAGCTCATGCATTTGTCTCACTCCCTTCGCTAAGAGCTTACAATGGCATTCTTTGTTGAAATCGGACTACGTTGAAAGAAAGCTCATCCAGCCGCTTCTGGAATGTTATGCGCCCAACCCTGGTAAGTAACGGATTCCTCGCAGAGGGAGACAAGTACCACGGCTTCTCCTGGTCAGTCCATCACGAGAGGAAACCACACTTTTCTTCTTGCTATTCCCCCCCTCTTATCTGTCGTAAGCGAATGACAGTTTATGCTCAGTACGAAGCAACCGACCTATCGACGAAACGTTCCAGCTGACGATGAGTTTCGATTAGTAAATTGGAATCATTAGGCTCACTGCTGGTTATCTTATAAATCACTACCGGATCTCTCCTAACCGTGGTCTTGCATTAGGGAGCGTTCCCCCAGATACCATGGAAGGCAGAATTCAGGATGTCCATATGCTGGACGTAGCCGTGGGTCCCGATGGGAGGGACCCCAGTGCTACACTACCGCGAATCCTCAATTTCTTGATGGATGAAGATATCTACAGGCACCGATCATGGATCCCGAAACTTGAGAAGATTAGCAAATATGTCGACGAAGCTAATGCGGCCCGTCTTCGAGGAGAGCTTGGCTATGATTCTCCCCACGTAATCGCACAGTTGGAAGAGGCCCGCATCATGGTCAAAGTCCACCGCGATTTCACCAAGTGGAAGGACGAGCCAAATCCCTGGTCGACACGCACATTGAGAGGCCAGCCTACATCTAAGCGTCTACCGAATTTTCCAAATCAGTTTCTTAGGCCAAGGCCCGACAGATCGCGATATAAGCGTCTGCGTTTCAACGGTGTCCCTCGAGATCGCACAGCCCAGTTGCCATTCCCTGCTCTGTCTAAAAGGGGAATAGAATTAGGTGATTACTACCGACTCGCCGAGGAGCTTTTCTTCGAGGAGGCTGCTGGCGTTGAACACCCCAAGAAGGTCTTCAATGGGTTCGAGATCGAAAACGATTCATATGAACGCTGTCTCAAGGGAGGACTCTCAGAAACACGTAGCTCGATGCCGGCTAGGCTCCCCGACGATATCCCTGAAGTCACTCTGGATAGCACTGGGAAGATCGGCAACACTGCTTCATCTACACCGTTGGAAAGCCTCCAGGAATACTCCACGTCGCGAGGATGGCAGCGGGCTGCACTTCAGCAGTGTCTAAATATGTTTACCAACCACGAACACAGAGTCATCAACACGCCATGGCGGCGGGTTATCCTTCCTTTCAAAGAGCCTCTCCCCCTGCCCAAGGATATAGTCTTCACTCCCCGGGCGCTTGCTGAAAACAAGCTTACTCTCTTACAGAAGGAGCCCTTCCGTTGGGTCCATTTCTACGGCCAGTATCGGGAGCTCATGAATGTCCTGGCAGGCTGGCAGCGCCGCCGCTATAACAACGAACACTGGGAAGAATTTGAAATGTCCGCCCTGCCCATGAATTTTAATGGGCCGTTGATCTATCGGGGTCTTTCTATATATGACGACCACTGGATTAGAATGGGAGCGTACCTGAGGCGGTTACATGTACTTCTGCAGGAGACATTCGGGATGGCTCCTCGGGGCTTCCTGGGCGCGATTTTGAGAGACATCCAAGCCGGAATTGAGTGGCGGCCTAACAAGCCACGGTCCCGTAGAAGAGACCGTATAGATATCATAAGACGCTGGGAAGTCGATTATACACTGAATGATCCAAGGATGGGAGATCCGAGCTACTTTATGCTTGACGAAGCCGATGCAGCCTGGTTGAGATTCCTCTGCCAGCCTTCCCGTACCCCTGAGATGTGCGATTCCCAGAAACAGCCAGAGGACAACCTCAGCATTCTCTTCGATAATCGACTCCAGGATTTCCTCTGGAATCCAAATGTGTGTCCGAGTCCAGGTTCGGCTGCATTGGGTGATATCTTCCGCCCGAATATGAGCCAGTTTGAAAAGGTCAAAGACGAGCTTTATCCTACTCTTGAACAAGCACGAGCGTATATAAATGGTGGCAGGGGTGCTGCAGAGTCTCACGCGAACGAGACCTATCAGTTCACACAGGCGGAAGCTGCCCACTATCTCAGAAAGCTTGAGGCGTTAAATCGATGCAGGTCAGTTTAACCAGTAGATGTCATACTAGAATGCTCGCTAACATGAACCAGTTACCTACCCAAATTACGTCCTCTTGACGACGAGATTGAAAATTATATGCCTCGCGACGAGGAAAAAGATGAAGAAGAAGGAGGAATCCCCCCGCGCGTCAAAGGCCCTACAGTCGTGGTTCGCCCGAAGTACGAATTTCATCCTGAGCATCGCATCTTGTGGCGGCATAGGGATGCAGAAGAGTTTGAGAGAAACCAACGCGTATATCGAGACACCATAGTCGGTCATCTAATAAGATCGTACGACTTGGACAAGTTGACCCGTGCTACTCCACAACACTTTGAATACATTTTCGACCATTTCAGAAAGCATCATTTGGCCGTGGAGTTATCGCAAATTCAGCTGCCTACAAAGGCCGATGCGGAGGACTTAAGCAGCACGATAGACGGATACATCCAAAGCGAATTGGGCTATGTCCAAGGCTTTTATCCAGAGGGTAGCCAGGAGCACAGACGCCATGCGCCCAGCTGGTCAGACATGTTGCCTTGGGATGAATTGCCTGACGTGTATGAAGGCACCAAAAACGTCGAAGTGCCCGTACCGGAGAGGACAAGTCAATTCCTCCGCAATCTTGCCTTCCGGATGGGACAGACAATAGCACACGTCGAAGAAATCGAGCGTCGAATCCAGTATTCATCGCCTAGCAATAAATCTGAAGCTAAAGACCAAAGCAAAATATGGAAGTCGATTTCGAAAACAGCGTTTGCCGACCAATACCGGTATTGGTGGCAATCTATCACATACGGCGCGGGCGAGGTTGAATTCAAACCACCAACGCTCGAGGCTATCATAGACAAGGCAGATCCCGAACATGCGCTTCGGATGGATCTTAGAGAGAAGATCCGCAACCGTGAGCTCTTGCTTGTGGACGTGGCCGACGTGGATATTGTTCGAGAGGGTCTCATCAACGACTGTGTCGAGAACCGTAACACAATATACCCCAGCCGTGTCACGGCGGTCGAAGACTCGTCTGGTTATTACAATAGCAACGAGGACTACAGACCAGACAAGCTACTTATAGGCTACAAGCGGCCAAGCCTCTTCAAATGGGCCACCGCAGCACAGAGACGATATCAAGCACCATACAGCCGCCGTTCCTTTTTTGGGATGACACGCTGGCCGCTCCACCACCAGTCCGATGACAGGAGAGATTTCATCAAGCGCCGGGAAGACGAGGTTCTAAGAAAAAACCCAAAAGAGGCGGCCCAGAAATACGGTATTCTCACGCCCAGGATACCTGGCGATATAGAGAAGCGGATTTTCAACGGCCCGACAGTGTATCCGGTACCTTTGCCAGGGGAATCTGGACCTCCGAAACCTCGGGGCCCTCGTCCGAAGACAAAGGATACGCCTTCGGATCACGGCACAAAGGACCCCAAAGACTCAAAGTCTCCCGAGGAGACAAAGAGGCCCAGCAGGACAAAGATGCGTCAAGTAACAAAGGTTCCTAGATCCACAAAGACTCCAGTTAAGACAAGTAGCCGACAGCGGCGCGTCGGAACAGCAAATGGACAGATCTCACATCATCAACCTCGATCTGATCGACTTATTCAGCCTACTAACCAAACTCAACAAACCACTCCACTTACTCCCCCTACTCAGTCATCTACACTAACTACTCCCACTACTCCTCCCGCTGTAGGCACAAGCAATATGTCGGCAGCCCCACTTACGCCTCCTCTGTCTTCGACAGACCGAACGAGCCCAGATGGGGAACAGAGACAAGAAGGAGGGAAACAAGATGGAGAGAAGCATGAAGAGCCGCGGGATCGGCCGAATGCATCACTAGAACTCAGGAAGAATTTCGTACCCATCACTCGGCCAACCCGTCGGTTTTTGGAGGGACCTCCTGTCTTTCCAATGGCCGAGGGTGTTCGACAGCAATGGGCCTTAAGCAGGGAACTTGAAAAAGGTAAGCTCAAACCCGGGCGTGCACATCCCTTTTATCGTTAGACCTTAGCCTACTATGATGCTAATGACCCCCTCTATAGTCCTTTTCCCCGCACCGGAACTCAGCTGGAAACAAAAGATAGCCAAGAAGTATGAAGAGTTGACAACAATCGGAGAGCCTAATATTTCTATGCTGCCATCAGTAAAGTCCTGGGAGATCCCCACCAGCACCTCGAGGAAGCGCAAGATCCCGGCCGATGTGATCACGGAAGAAAGTAGAAGGTTGGCGAAGAAGCGGAAATTGGAGGCCGAAGAGTCCAAAAAGTTCTGGGCTGCCCGGTTGGCCAAGCAGGCCGAAGAGGACCGAAAGAACGGATGGGTGGGCGAACCGAACCCAACCGGCGATCAGCCAGGGGGCCAGCCCGCTAAGCCCGATGAGCCTACTGGGCCAACCGATCCTGCTAAGCCCGATCAGCCCGCTAAGCCCGATCAGCCCGCTAAGCCCGATGCGCCCGCAACGCCTCCGAGGTCTCCTACGCCTGAGCCCACTTCGCCTAAGGGGCCTCCTACGCCTGATCCCACTCCACCACCCAGCAATCGTCCAAAGCCGCCTGTGAACCGACCGGATACAACCAAGAAGGTCAGGTTCGCCAGCCCGAGACCCGGAGACTCGCACTTCTTGAGACTAGTACGACAAGCCATAATGGAGCAAAAGTCCGAGGTGAGGAAGAAAGCGGCGGGGTCTAAACCCGCGGAGAAAACCGCGGATGGGATATTTGCTGAGAGCTACAAGACCGGATGGTTGGTTGGAGCTAAAAATAGGGGAAGTGACGTCAAGGGTGCGCTGCAGGCTATCGTTGATAGTATAAAAGCGAAGGACGACGCTACCATTGACCCGACGTACGAGCAGCTGTTGGAAGCCTGGGAGGACCCCAAGTGTGCCGTTACTTACAAGGGAGAGGACTTTAAGTTCCGCCTCCAGCTAGAGCGAGCCAATGCTGCGCTGCAGTTCTGGGCGAGCAAAGGGGGCAAAAAGACGGATAATTGGGCGCAGCTGGGCTGTGTCCATGCTAACGAGAAGGGAGAATACGCGACTACGCTCATCAATACGCCGCACGCGGGCAGCCTTTTCAACTATGTGGTCTGGATCCACCATGACGGGACTGAGTTCGCAGGTATTGAGCCGCAGAAGCCCGCGCAAAAATCGTAGAGCTCTATACAGAGTTCTAGGCGTGTCTGATACCCGGACCTGCTGACCATCGATATCTCCCATAATACCCTGTCCCGAGCAAGCACAGGCGAGCTATCCACAAAATGTTTTGTGTTGTTTTGTTTTGTTTATTTTGCGTCAAACTAAGCAGTTGGTACTTTGCTACTTCATTCTTTCGTTTGGCTGTTTCTTTTCTTATGTACGAGGCAGCCATCATCATCCAGAGAGGGGGGTTTGCAGCTTTTCTCTAAGATCGACGATGGCTTCAGGGGGAGTTAGAGGGGGCTTGTTTATCTGTAATCTAGATCTTCTAATAAAAGGCGTCGTTGATTTCTACTCTGTCTTCAGGTTCATCGTGTTGTGACACTGTTCCCATTACTTCCAGTCTGTAAGCTGACTGCCTACCTAAGGTAAGGTATGTTTACCTATCTTCCATTCTCACACCCTTCCATCACTCAATCTTAATGACCAACTTCCCAATGCCCCCTTTCCCCGTGGCAACCTTCTGCGCCTCCCTCCTAACCGCCTCTACGTCCTCGAGCTCTACCACCCTATTCACAGGCTTAACCTTCCCCGTAGCAAACAGCTCGCCCGCTCGCTCCAAATCTTCGCGAATAGCCAGGTTACCCGAGTGAAGCTCATGCTTGATGTTCGTGCCCCACGCCTTGACCCAGTACCACCACTGCGCAAGCCCGCAAAGCCAGTATATGAAAAAGGGCACCGGTGGCAGCATAACGCGCAGCAGCTCGGGCCTCGGCACGCTCGCAATCGACGCCACGACCCCGGTCTCCGGCTTCAGCAGCGCAAACGTGCCCGTCACCGCCCACTGCGTGTTGTACACGAAGTCCACGGTACCCGCCGGAATGGCATCCGTCAACTTCTTGTGCTTCGTGTAATCCACGACCTGGTCCACGAGCCCCGGGAGATACTGCTCCACGAGCGGCACCTTGGCCGTGCTTACCGTCGTGATCAGCTTCCCGACGCCGTATACGTTCTTCAGCACCTGGATGCCCACTGCACCCGTGGCGCTCAGCCCCCCCGACACGAACACCGTCTTGCCCTCCAGCCCGTCGCTCACGCCGTTCTGGCGCAGCAGCCGCACCCCCATCTCGATGGTCTGGAGGGCGGTCACTACGTTCGCGAGGCTACACATCTCTGCAAAGCTGCAGGTGGCGGGTTTGTGGATGGTGAGACGCTCCTTCGAGACCGCGTACTGCGACGCGAAGCCGCACCCGGCAAGTAGGTTCATAGGCCGGATGTGCGAGTGCGCGAAGGCGGCAACCTCGTCGCCGGGCTTGAATTTGGTCACGCCTGGCCCGACTGCGACGATGGTGCCGCTGGCTTCAATGCCGATTTTGTGTGGGAACCTGCTTGGGTTAGTTTTGATTACATCTTGCTGCTTGCGGAAGTTGAAATTGATTGGTAGGGGGGGCAAGGGACGGGGAGGACGAGAGAACGTACTTCAAACCTCCAATGATGAACCTCGTCGCGCCCCTTATGAGCTGAGTATCCCCTGTCGCTATACCGGCGGCGTGGACCTTGATCAAGATGTCTTCGGGGTCTTTGATCGTCGGCACCGGCATGTCGGCGACCTCCCATTCCGTCGGCCAGCAGTATTTCAGCGCCACGAGGGAGCGCATAGTGTCTGGTAATTTAGCCATTTATCGTTCGCTTGGGCTTCTTTCTCGACTGTGCCGTTGTATTAGCTTTGGCCAATAAAGGGTTATCGACAGCGCTTCTCAACGGGTGGACTATGCGGCAAGTCTTTAGTAGTGAGAATGACGGTGAATAGAACAAGCGGGATTTCCGACATATAATCTTCAGTCTCTCTCGTCAGGTATCGTGACGTACGTATATATATACGACCTTAACGGCGCACACCCTGTCATCGGTGGTCTTCGGCGGGGCACCGCCGAATCTTGGCCGCCGAGACCACCGAATCCTCCGCCGACAGGCTTCTACGCGTGATTCGTAAAGGCATGTTCTAGAATATTATAGTTTATGGGATCCGTGTCATTTCTAACTTATTAAGGGGTTAATAGTCGACAGGCCGGGGGCCGAAGCGGCGTTTCGGAAATCACATTTGTCATTCAGGTTGCCTACGCTTACTAGGGCAGACGACGACACCTTACATGTAAACCAGTCACCAGTCCTGCCCTAAAGTCTCATGAAACTGACACAACCAAGGGCGGATAATCACAGCTGAACCATATAGAGGGGAACCATGTCAATTATAAATGCGTGTTTCCATTGCCATAACATCATGCATCCTTAGTAAGTTACCTAACCTATGCTACCTGAATCGTCACTGTTGGTATCAAACTTCGGGACCTCCAGCGGCCGGCCAAAGGTTTTACCAAGGCTCTCACGTAGAAGCAAAAGTCGGGTCCCAATAAACCCCCTTAACGGCCAATTCCGTCGACATATATACGTATGTCACAAAGACCTAAAATATACCTCGCGGGAGCAACACCTAACCTCGTAAAAACACCGTTGTCGTCGTCCCTAGCCCGTGATTCCGTGCGTCCTAGCGTCCTAGCCCTTCCCGTTTGCTCCATTATATCATTCATCTCAAATGACCATTCTAAAGACTATCGTGTCCCGGTTACACGTCCTTCGCAGAGCACCAGCTCTAGGACTTACTGCGTCCGATAGAACTTCTTGTACAACAAATGCAAGAGAAGGTTGACGTTGAGCCTCAAGTTGCCCTCGAACACGTTCATGAACTGGTGAGACTCGAATTGTGCCTGTAGGAGATCCTCAATCGGTATAAGGGCGCTCGCGCCTGGAATCTGGATGTGGCCACGGCTGCCCTCGACGTTGAAGACGCCGACCTCGTCGCACGAGATTGTGAGGTTAATATTGCTCCAATCTCGCTCCGAGACGCCTTGCCACGACACAACAACACCCTTCTCGGCAAGAGCTCGTACACTGTACTTGTAAGAGCCAAACTTAGGAACTCGGCCAGAACGCTCAAGCTCTCGCTGGTGGTTGTATTGTTTTGTGAAGGGGAGGAGGAATCGCTTTTTCCTATACGATTGTTAGCAACAAGTATCAATAAAGAGGTGTGTGGTCTTAATTACCCTTTGTTCTTCTGCAGCGTAGCCATAGCCTGCTCGATGTAGTCGTCGTAGCTCTTGCGCTGCTGTTCCAGGTACTTGGCTTTCTCGTGGAGATTCCCAAGTGTCGCTCGTACTCCTTCCAACTCTCGTTGTCGTTGTATTCTGCGGCGGCTCTTTGTCCGGATATCGAGCGCGATGGCATTTAGAATGTCCTGGTAGTAGTTCTTCTTTGTAATGCGACCCATCTGTTCTAGGCGCATGATATTCTCCAGGGCATTGCGCTTCATGTCATAGTACGACATTCGTGTCACGTCGACCATGTTGACGTCCGAGTATGCTCCCTTGGTATTGCTGCCAGATGCAAAGTCCTCTCGCAAAAGTGCTTGCCATTTTATCTCGTCTTCTTGGGTTGGCGGACGAACGAGAATTTGGAGTAGGTCAGCGCCCGTCTGCACACGAATAATGTACAAGATGCAGCGCTTGGTTTCCATAAACAGGGCTTTGACGTCGGCCTCCGGATCTTCGATATCATGGAGCTTCGGGGTAAGGAACATTTGGATATCCGATGAACTCGCTGCGTTCATTTCGTTCTCATTGTTCTTCGCGCTTCCCAAATCTTGCAGGATCTCGCGAAGAACGTCATCGCGGTTAGGGCAGACGGTCGGTATTTCGCTCACAACGAGGGAGTGAATGGCAAAGATATCCGTCATTTTGATGTAGAGAGTCGGCCTGTTCTTGGCGTAGAGGTCGTTGAATTCATCGATATCGAACGTGCTCTCAGCATCGGCAACTGAAATTAAATCGCCTGTGATGCGAGCAAGACGCTCGATTGATTCTCCCACAAATGCATTGAGGGGCTGTAGGTAGATGTTTTCGCCGCCGAATGGACGTCCTGATGAGATTTGACTGAGAACTTTGGCTACCTCACCGAGGTTGCGCTTCTGGAGAGGGCTCAGACTCTTCTCGATCACACCGACCTGCTCGGGGTTGATTAATGCTGGTTGGAGATAGAAACGCCAAATCCAATTTCCGACGATTTGGAGTACATGATGTTGCGGCTCACGTTGGAAGCGTTGACATAGCGCTTCAAACATCTGCTGACAGATGAATCGTAAACCATAAGGCATCCTGGGTAGCAGATCCTCCAAGGCGAGGAAAAACTGATCAGAAATTTCTCTAAGGTCTCGAAGATGGTCAATGAACAATTCTCGCGTTTCGGGGTCTTTGATCGCGAGATCTCGGGTTATGTCGAGAGGTCTCCGACTGGGTCGTCCGGTGCGAAGTTCCTCATTGTTGATAGCAGATCGGTATATTTGCATCGGGTCACTCTCCAAGTCCAAAGCAGGGTCCTCGATAATGTTGTCTCGTATTAAGGGTCCGAGCAAGTCCCTTAGATATTTCCTATCTCGTGGGGATCGGGTATAGTTGCTTAACAGCTTCGACCAGAAAAAGTTACCGCGAAGGTACTCTTGGATGGTGTTGCAGGCGTCCACCTCTTCTCGTATCGACCTCACGATGAGCTTCAGCAGGTAGTACTCTTCTCTTCTCTTCTGCGCGTATCCAAAGAGTCCCATCATCAGGAGTTCAATGCGTTTACACTCCTTTTCAGCCGTACCTAATTCTCGGAGTCTTCTGAATAGTCGTGCTAGGTACTGTGGTTGTGTTTGGAGGTTGAAGAATAGCTGCTGGTAAGATTCTAGCTTCTTTCTCGAGCTCTTGTTCAAGGCCTTTAGATCGAACTGGTTGGCAGAAGCAATAGAGGCATTGGCTAAAAGACTGCTAGTGTGCCCGCCGAAGGTATTTTGATGTCGGACGACTTCATCAAGGGTGATCTTGTTCTTCACCAAAAGGGCAATCTTGATATCCAACTGGTCGATATACTGCTCAAGCATCTCATTTTGTCGCACTTGTTGCACCACCGTCTTTCGTAGTCTCTCGAATTCAATTTCTTCATTGAAATCGAAATCGCTGTCATTGAGCAGATGCACAAAGTTCTTCACAGCACCAACTGGAGGATTTTTACCAGTAGTAAGACTCCTGTATGCTTCACCTTGAAGCTTGGCGCGGACGAAACTCTGGATCTTGACCACCTTCTGCATATTTTCTTCGAAATGCTTCTTCTTCTCTGCAAACTTCTGTCGAACAACAAACCCCCTAGCGAAGGCTTGAAGTTCAACTATAGCTTCTTCGTGTTCGTCGAGCTCGCCAAGCAACATGCCAATATCATTTCGCAGGAGCATGGCTCGGGAGAGGGCCTGCAATGAGATAATTTCATCTTCATGGGAGTGTAATTCCTCGAGGAGAAGGCTTTGCTGTTCCCTAAATAGGCAACCACGGATCCTAGCTTGGAGGTCTATGATGCTGGGCGTATTGCTCTCGAGAAAATCGAGATCAGCAGCTATCCGAACCCGCTCGAGCATGCCTCGAGCCAGTGACTGAAGCTCAATTATCGAGGGTTCATTTTCATTCAAAGCGTCAAGCTTCTCGGTAATGTCCCGACGCACTGCTGCGGCGCGAATATGGGCCTGTAGCGTTCCGATATCAGGAGAATGTTGTGACAATTCAGCTTTTGTGGCCTGAAGTTCTTGTCGAAGCAGATTTCCACGGACAATTCCTTGAAGCGCCTCCCACTTCGGTCCAAAGCTAGCGAGTGCTTCTTGTTGCCGATGGATCTGGTTTCTTGTTAGCATCGCCCGGGCAGCAGCCTGTAAGCCAGTAATAGCTTCGGCCTCCTCCCCAAGGAAATAGAGATCTCGTCCAACCCGTTCCCTTGCCAGCATTCCTCGTATTGCAGACTGCAGCTCCAAAATAGGACCAGTCTCACGACTCGTCTCTTGCTGCTGGGCAAATAATTTCTGGCGTGCAAGGTAACCTCGGAACACAGCCTGAATACTTCGTACAGGACCATCTACTCGCGATAATTGAGATCGAGTTTCTCGTACCTCGTCACGGACCTTCATGGCCCGTATTAAACTCTGGAGCTTTGTGATGTCTTTTTCCTTGCTCTTCCAGAAGTGTTCTCTGTTCGCCATTCTATTCCGAACTAAGAATCCGCGAGCAGCACTTTGAAGGTTGACGGCGAACTTTCGCATCTCAAGTCTGTAGCCCATAATTTGACGAGTGAAATCACCTCGAATGCGGGCCTGAAGGTCGATGAGCCAGTCCTCCGAGTCCCATAGTTGCTGCATAATGTTACCAAGTCGCATTCGAAGCATGGCGCCTCGCATCTGCGACTGAAGGTCGAGGATGGCTGCTTCGTTCTCGGACAACTCGCGATCGATTCGTTCCTCTTCGGTTTCCTCAGGTTCTGGCTCTGGTTCTACACCGAAGTCGGCACCCATGTTTCCAAAGGTAGGCATGTTGACCCCGAGTTTATCGAGACCCTTCTGCATAGCCTCCAGTTCATGGTGCTCGAATTCCAATTGGCCGACCAAGTTACCTATCCTGAAGTCTACGATCCCCTTCCGGAACAGAAGCCAACTTAGGGCATGGATGCAGTAGATGACCTTCGGGATGTTCTTCTTCTCGTAGAGATCAATAAGCTCAAATCGGAAGAGATCAGGCAGCTCAACCTCATCCAAGTATCGGAAGAAGGTAGCGACATTGTCCCAGTGTCTTGCTTGCAGTCGCGGGTGTCGGAAGATGCGGTATCGTCGGGTAGGGTTCAGAGCTTCCACTACCTCAGCCAAGGTAACACCATCTCTTAATGCTTCTTCTAACTCAACAATTGGTGGGATCTGACGATGAATAACATCTTCAATCCACTCTTTGGCCTCACCAATGTGACATAGATATTCGTATGCCTGGAGAAATTGTCTCTGCTTATCCATCCAGTTACGACCTTCAAAGCCGTAGCGGTCACTGCGCTGTCCACTCCTAGGGCCATTCGCATTTCCCGCCCGCTGTAATCTTCGTCGCCCGCGTAGGCCAACAACTTCTTGAGCTTGAGAAGTAACGGCGAACTCCTCAGCGGAGCCATCCTGGGCTAATTTGGATAGGGTACGTAGTTGGTTTGTGGAGGAGCGACCCAATTGTTGCAAGTCAGGAGCAGCAAGAGTAGGATGGACTATGGCATGAGGGGAATGTACCAAGGCGCTGGATGAGGTTGGCAGTATGGAGTCAGATCGTGTAAGCACCATGGAAGTGGGCCGAGCGTTTGGCGATTTGGTTAAAGGAGTCGGCGAAGTTCTCTCTTCTGTCAATGAAAGCCTACCCATGTCAAAGCTTTGTCCACGTTCATAGCGTTCGCGACGCGGGGGTGTCTTGTCCGGGGCTGGTCCAGAAGCAGGCGGCTGTGGGAGGGGCCGCAAAGACTGCCTGGCCAAGCTGTACATGTTGTCCGGGCTTGTCTTGGGTTCATCATATATGCTCGTCCGAGGGGAGGGCTGTCGAATTGCAGCTTCGCTTTTACCCCGTTTGTGTGCGAAGGTTGATGCACCGTATCCATTCGATGTTATCGAGGAGGCTGCGCTGGCCGGGCCAAAGGGATCTGAATTAAAGGAAGTATTGGAATAACCAGAAGATGCAGACGAGGTGGTAGATGGTTGACGATTAATGTTGGCAGCTGTGTAGTCAACAGTGTATGACTGACGGAGAGGATGTGGCCTGTACGACATTTCGATGGCTAGACCTGTACGTGATGATGATGCCCTTCGTCAAGATGATTAATGCCGCCGTTCGATATTGAAGTCCGCATCACAGCTACCCGAGCTGAGGAATGTTAAAGTGTAGTCCGGATGTTGTATTATTATCGGCGATGCCAAGTCGCGATCTAGAATTAGAGGTAAATATTCTCTACGGGTTGGACGTGAAGGATTGTAACGATGACCGAGATCGAATGTCGAGTGTCAACAAAACATGTCCTGTGACACAATGTTGGGTTGCACCGGTCCTGGGAAAACGCGCGCTCTCAGCGCACTCATACGATGCAAAACTATTCCTGCGACAGAGGAATGGGGATGTCGTCGAGAGGCTTAATGGGGAAGGTTGACATTAATTAAGCAATGGGTCAAGGAAAGTTTGGCCGTTCAGCCTTATTCGTTTGGGCGCCGAAGCTTGAGAAAACGAGAAAACCGGCTACGGTGCTCCCCGTTTTCGGAAGTTTGTTTATTTATCTGGGTGGGGGGCAACCGGCGTGCCCCTCACTGGCGGACTGGCTGACTATCTGACGCCACAGAAAACCTTGCAGTCCGGAGGTGTCAGGCTGCCAGGGTGTGTGTGCACAGCATCAAAGCCACAGTTTACTCCACTATGTATCGATAAACAAAGATAAGGTTCGCCGTCCAAGCACTAAATGTCCCCAGTGCTAAATAGTGACTTGCATCTCACACTGGTGTCTCGCATACATATAGGTCGCGCCTTAACACAAACGCCCCGCATCCCACCGTAGTAAAGATTGTGCATGGGTCCCCGCAGGTGAACACAGAAAAAATTTTGGACTCGGCGCTGCTTCAATCTTTTTTTTTTCCTTTCCTTTTACTCGGGAAGAAGAGCAACGTTCACTGCGTCGACCGGTCAATTCTATTTCTCGACGCTTTCTTCGACCTCACCCCCTAAGCTATTAGCTATCTGGCTATTATCTTTGTTTGCTCAAGTCAAAATGCCGTCCCTCAACGGAGCAACTCCCGTCAATGGGAGCACCAAGTTTCTCGACTACCACACTGCTGTCGAGGCGCTGAACGAGTACCAGTCTCGCGATGGCCTCAGCATTGAGGATCTCGTCGATACCAAGCAGCGCGGTGGCTTGACGTACAATGACTTCCTCGTCTTGCCCGGCTACATTGGCTTCCCTGCCTCTGAGGTAGTCCTAGACTCGCCCATTACCAAGAGGATTACCCTCAAGACTCCTTTTGTCTCCTCTCCTATGGACACTGTTACCGAGCACGAGATGGCCATTCACATGGCACTCCAGGGTGGTCTCGGTGTCATTCACCACAACTGCTCGCCAGATGCCCAAGCCGACATGGTTCGCAAGGTCAAGAGATACGAGAACGGCTTCATTGTCGACCCCGTTGTCATCAGCCAGGAGACCACCGTTGAAGAAGCTAAGGCTCTCAAGGAGAAGTGGGGATTTGGTGGCTTCCCTGTAACTGGTAAGCTCCCTTCAATTGCTTTTGGACGTTCCTCTTGCCTGCTCCTTTCCCTCCACCAAGCTGGTGGAAATCACATCGCATGATTACAAACCTAATTTTATAACTTTCGTTCCACCGTATAGACAAAAATGTCATGGGGAATCAATTATGCTCTTTATGATGATGTTAACTACTACATTTCCCGACTGTTTCAGCTTTGGTTTGAACCTTTACTGACCAAGGTCTATAGAATCCGGCAAGCTTGGCTCCAAGCTTCTAGGTATCGTTACGAACCGCGATCTCCAGTTTGAGGATGACCTCAGTCAACCAGTCGCCAAGGTCATGGTGACCGACCTAGTCACTGCCCAACTCGGTGTTACTCTTCCCGAGGCGAACAAAATCCTCGCGAAGTCCCGGAAGGGCAAGCTGCCTATTGTCGACAAGGACTTCAACCTTGTATCCATGATTTCCCGCTCCGACTTGACCAAAAACCTACACTTCCCACTTGCATCCAAGCTTCCCGACTCCAAGCAACTGATCTGTGCTGCTGCTATCGGCACGCGACCGGAAGACAAGATTCGCTTGCAGAAGCTTGTTGACGCAGGACTTGACATTGTCGTTCTAGACAGCAGTCAGGGTAACAGCATGTACCAGATTGAGATGGTCAAGTGGATCAAGCAGGAGTATCCCGGTCTCGATGTCATTGGCGGAAACGTGGTGACTCGAGAACAGGCTGCGAACCTGATTGCCGCAGGTGTCGACGGACTGAGAATTGGTATGGGCAGTGGAAGCGCTTGTATTACTCAGGAGGTCATGGCCGTAGGTCGCCCTCAGGCAGCCGCAGTATACTCTGTTTCAGCCTTCGCCGCGAAATTCGGAGTGCCGTGCATTGCCGATGGTGGTGTCCAGAACGTCGGCCACATCGTCAAGGGTCTCGCCCTTGGCGCATCCACGGTCATGATGGGCGGCTTGCTAGCTGGTACTACCGAGTCGCCGGGCACATCATTTGTGTCGCGAGAAGGCAAGCTCGTTAAGGCTTACCGTGGTATGGGCAGTATCGACGCCATGCAAGACAAGAAGGCTGGTGCTGGCAGCAAGAACAGCCAAGCTAGCAACGCTGGCACTGCCCGTTACTTCAGCGAAGGGGACAGTGTCCTGGTTGCCCAGGGTGTATCTGGCGCTGTTGCGCACCGTGGATCCATCAGCAAGTTTGTGCCCTACCTTGCCGCGGGTCTTAAGCACTCGATGCAGGACTGCGGTATGCGAAGCTTGAAGGAGCTTCACGAGAGCGCGGCCAACGGCACTCTCCGATTCGAGGTCCGAACCGCGAGCGCGCAGTTGGAGGGCGGTGTGAACATGGAGAGCTACGAGAAGAAACTCTACGCTTAGTCGGCTCATTTTGGCGGGCAGGCAACTGGGTAGTTGAGCCAGTTCTGATGGTGAGACGAGCCGGACTAAACTGAACAGATGGATATGAGATTGACGAAGGACGATTGTGGATGAATTGGGACATTACGGTTTCTTCAGATAGTCCTTGGTGCGGAGAAACAAAAAGTAAAAGTGATACCTCTTGATAGCTTTATATGCTTGATGATGCGCAGTAGCTTCATCCCATTCATAGGCGTTTTGCGGCTTTAGGGGGCAGGTCATGTCAGGCTAGGCCGGCAGGGAAGGGGAGTTCATGTCTCTTTTTTACGGACGTAAGAGACGGAAAATAAAAGCAGGATCAACTGGACTCAAGGCAATAAATTCAAAAGCAATTTAAATCATGATGCTTGAGGTGAAGCAGAAATTGTTGGTGATAATGAGTTTCAATTGTCTATGAGCCAAGGAAGCAAGAACATGGTCATTATTAGCTCCCAAACTTGCCACTATGCAAAATGCAACCAAAATCCATTTTCTAGATCCGTAACTCCTTCCCATGATAATGATGATAAATACCTACCTCTTATGTCGGTTTTGCTTGTATGTTCGTTCGGGTGCTACTCATAGCTCTCGTCTCCTTCCATATAATCGTCTAGCGTATGTAGTCGTCCTCATCGTGAGAACATACCTGTTACCAATATTAAGACCGCTACGCCCAACATTCAGATCGTGACAAACTCTAGAGGCAGCCAAGAATAAGGGCCTCCCGTTCTATAGCGTTCCATAGCTCGTACTAGACTGCGAACGCGTCGCATTCCCTCCGAGCGGAGCATCCTCCGCCTCCCCTGGCAATTCATCGTCATCGTCATCGTCAACCGCGATCTCGTCATCCACCTCGGTGTCCTGCTCGTCGTCACTATCAGCATGTGAGCTCGCGCCACTCGGACCATCGCCCTCGACGACCATAAGCGCGGGCACAGCGCCCAGGGTAGCGATAAAAGCCAGGAGCCACCACGGTACGCCAATGATACCATGCTTGACGCCCCACGTGAACACGGCGCCGGTCAGCGCAGGACCCGTGGCACGCCCGAGCGCGCTAAACGTAGTCGCAAAACCGTTCAGAGTACCAAGAATACTCAGGCTAGCGGCGCTGTTCGTGAGGAGAATAGTGGTGCAGGGGAACCCGACGATGACGGCGCACGTCTTGGCAATTAGGACCAGGCCTAGGGCAGCGTAGCGTGTCGTCGTGTGCTCGATGAGAACCACGAATGGCGTGACAATGTAGACAAGCGGGAAGACGCCAACGCAAGCCCGGAAGCATTTCAGTACACCATAGCGTTTGCATAGCAGCGGAAAGACCAGAAATTGGACGAGACCGGAGAGTACTCCCTCGCAAGCGAAAATGGCGCCGATGTGTGCGTGATTCAAGCCGAAGCCACCACTGAAGACAAATGGCAACCATGTGTTCTCTGGCGTATGCTCCTGCACCGGGTAGTTGAGGAATACGGGTAGAGCTTGGTCGAAGGCGACGGAGTGCAGGGCTAGGAATGTGTACGCAACGAGGTTGACGCTGGTTTGACGGCTGAAGACAGCACTAATAGGGAGAGGCTTAGGCTTCTCTCTCGTTTCGACAATGGAAGCTGTTGCCGTCTTCGCAGGTCCGTTCGCGCTGAGTAAGGGGGCTTGTACCTCAGCGTCTTGGAGAGAATATCGGCGGAGGCGCTGCGCTCGTCGTTTTGGATGATCCCTGAATGCCTCTTTAACACGTTCACCTAATGCCAAACCCCAATCCCGGGAGTGCCGTTTACTCTGAAGAGTCTCTTTGAGGAAGAGCATAGCAGTCGTGAGAGAGATTAGGAAGAAAATGGAACCTATCAAGTTAGGGAAGGCAAACGGGTATTTCTTGAAAAATGTACTGTTGCCGAAGACGCCTGGCCATTGCTCGGCTGGCTTGGCGAATAGGCCACCGAAGGCTGGTCCAAATACAGATCCTACACTCCAGACCAAAGGCATTACAGAAAATGCTCTTGGCTGGAGTTCCTTCTCAGTTACCATCTCTGCGACCATTGTTCGAATAATTCCAACTATAACATTGTCAGCGTTAAGAGGATCCTAGAGCACCCAGACTTCAAATACATACCGTTTCCGTTACCAGCACCCATCATTGCACGAACGGCGATTGCCATCGGTAAACTCGTTACCATACCCCACATGAGGAAACATATCATTGTACATAAAAGACCAGTCATAATGACAGGCTTCCTTCCCAACCGATCGGAGGCTCTACCCCAGAACACAGCGGTCATGCTCTGAGCAAGGGAAAATATAGAACTGGTGAGACCAGCCCATTTTGCGATATCTTTCCTCTCGACACCAAAACTGGCGATCATCTCAGGTAAGTACGGGAAGACGGAGGTGTAAGCAAGAGGTTCGGCGAAACGAGCGACAGCTAGATATCAAGTTAGCTAGAAGTACGCAAAGGGATGAAGTACCTGGTCTTGCCACTATATCACCATCTCGCTGTAATCTTTACTTTATTTCTGTTTCAACTTCAACTATAGCCTAGGGCTTGATTGAGACACTGTCAACACCAAGTTTCAACAAGTCACACGGTAATCAAGCGACGTGAACGCAGTGTAGGGACTTTCGGCCTCTTCGAAACATGGGTATATTCTATACCATAAGGAAAACCTCAACACCATATTAAGCATAGCTATAAATATGGACAACGGGCCGGGACAGAGGTCCATTGACGGCTACGCCCCTCAAATATAGGTATACAAGTTGACCAGAGAAACTGCAGCGGAATACGCCAGCTTTTTTGGAAGAAAACTGAGATTGTAGGAAAGGAAATTGGTTCATGCTCACCCAATATGGCCAACTGCTGTACTGGCAATTTCGGGCCATGGTTTTTGTTCGCCATCCTCGTGGGTTGGGTATCAATGAACTGAAGAGAACGAGAATTCGAGGACAATAAATTGAAGAAACGCAGGTTATGAATACTTGAGCTACCTAGAGCTGCGTCCAAGTTTATAGCCAAAAGCCCCAGACCTCGTTCCAGGAAGAGTAATACGACAAAACCGAGAAAGGCAACCACCACGTCTATATGCCTTCTATGTCTGAGACTCTTGAGAACGAACTGAGACTAGGGAGGAAAAGACAGGGAATGGTGGTGGAGCGAACCAACCAGATTGAAAGAGAGGAACTATCTCGCGAAGTAGCGGGGAATAAAATCTTTATAAACAAAGACGAAGAAGAAAGTATCAAAAATGCTACCCGACGACACCCATACACAGGGACCGAACAATGTCTGGACCCTGGGGTTCATCGACGCTTGTCACCTTGCGCAAGTCCTTGCCTTGTCGTATGCAGGTTGCCGACTATACCGAAGACAGCAGCAGTCCGGGCTGAAAGGCTTCATCCGTCCTTGCAGGCCGCCTCTGATTTGCGGCTAACCGCAGGTAGCCTACCGTGCCTTGACCCAAGCGCGGTGGCTGTGGACCGGTAGGTTAACTTAAGAGGTGTAGCGGCAAGGCGTGCTCTACATCGGATACTTGGTGCAAATTTTTTCTTCGATAATGACTGGAACTTTTTGTCGGATCTCGTCATGGACTTATCTTTTGAAGACCCGCCTTCAACCGTACTCGCGAATCGGAAAGAGGTTCGCCATCCGCTGCACGTCGCAGCAATGGACTGCCCGTACAGTGAAACCCAAGATCAGCTTGCCCCCTCTCATCAGGTGAGTCAAGGTGTGTGTGCTACAGGGCTATAGCGATGCAGGCAAGGAATAAGGAATAAGAAAATGTCCGGTGTCGGATGTCGTAGAAAGAGATCCCGTAAGAGTATTAGAAATTAGGGAAATGAGAGAAGGCAAAATGGAGGTCACACGCCAACGGCCAGCCTCCTGATCATTGCAAAGACCGGGTACAGAGCGAAGGAAGGATCTACAATGCGAGGATGGCCCCGTCGCACTGCAGCGAGGCTTGAACGCACTCCACCGTTATTGGAAAGCCAGCACGGCTATTGGCTGCTGTGTGCCCCTCCCTTGCCCCGCATATGTAATGGAGGCCCCGCAGTGCCTAAAGCTTCCTTGAGTGTTGCGCAATGCGGCTACCCTGACCCGTAGATCCCCAAGCTTGCAGGTATGCAGGTATGTCGGTATGTTGGTATGCCAGTCAGAGAGTCATAGGAAGACGGGAAACCTAACCTGAACCAATGATGGTTCGACCTAGGTGAAACGGCGTCGTAAAGTTGTGTCACTTCTCTTTCAAGAATCGTGTTTTTAATCATTGGTGGGAGATGACCCGAGACCACATCTCTTGGCGATTTGATCCAGAAGAAATTCCCGGAATCTGATAGGTTTCCTTTGGCCTTTAGAGTGTTATATGATGGGTGCTCTTCGGGGACTGGTTAAGAGATTGGTAGATAAACATACTACCTGTTGTCATCAATCATTAAGGTATATCAACGAGACGTAAAGTGGAAGGGGAAAATGAAATAGATGGCGCCGCCATACTTCACTTCTTGATAAAAGCCTATATCGAATAAGACTTCGCACTAAGTTACGACAGGGCATGTAACATTACCGTCCACATCTCCGCCTTAGTATAGAGTTATCCATTTTCCTAAGTTTGAGAATACTAATGAGTTCGAACGTCTAAGCTACCTTATGTAATGCAAGCCAAAGATGTAGCCAATCATTTCAAAGTCAAGCAGCTCGAGCATTGTGGAGTCTGTTTCGGAACTTCGTACCGGTGGCTTATGTAACTCCATAGGTACATGCATCCACGTCTGTATAAGTTTCTTTTGGATGACGGCTAAACCACTGTTGCACGAAAGAGGAGTTATTAAATCGAGAAGTTCTAAGTGACACATGTAAATTTACCTATACATCGCCAACAGCACTCAGAATCATATGCGACGACGACTACATGTTGATGTATCTACATGTATCTTCTTATCTTACTAGTGCGACGGCCCCACGTAGATAGTGGCCGTAGGAGGGCAGGATGGCCGAATCCGATTGCAACATTCCCACCGTAAATTACGTCGCAGCGTCCGAGTGGCGTAGCTGACAAACAAACGCTCCCGCCAACAACTCCCATTGTCAAGACTCATTGTCAACGCCATCAACATTATCATGAAGTCGTCCGAGCCTGGTCTCGGCCGCGATGATAAGATGGCAAGCGAGCGCACACCGTTAATCACCACCGTTACCGTCGGCCCCGTGCGCCGAAGGTACCCTCATCAAACCGTTCGCCGGTTCTGCTCCATCGCATTAGGCTCCTCTCTCATTGCCCTCTTTATCACTTTTCTAGCGAGTGTTGTCTTCGCACCATCGCATAGAACTCATAGTGGATGGCCTGGGCACGGGAAATATCTTAGCTTCGATGAGCTTAAAGAGATTCTTTTGGATACACCAAGCTCGGACAAGGCCGCCGAATGGAGCAAGTATTACACTGCCGGTCCGCATCTGGCTGGTAAGAACCTATCTCAGGTAAGACACCCGTCATTCAAAATGAGAAGGAAACTTCTCATCAATATGGACTATAGGCGGAATGGACACGTGATCGTTGGAATGAATGGGGAATCAAATCAGACATCGTGGCCTATGAAACATACATAAACTACCCGGTCGACCACCGGCTCGCTCTCTTAGAGAAGCCCAAGTCAGATTCCAGCAACGCTGGAGCTTGGAGAGTGGCTTTCGAAGCCACACTGGAAGAGGATGTACTCGACGAAGACCCGACAACTCAGCTGGAGGAAAGCATCCCAACCTTCCACGGGTACTCCGCAAGCGGTAACGTGACCGGCTCATTCGTCTATGTAAACTACGGTACATACTGGGACTTTGAGGATCTCATCAAAGCCAACGTCAGTCTCGAGGGGAAGATCGCCGTCGCTCGCTATGGAGGCATCTTCCGAGGATTGAAAGTCAAGCGGGCTCAAGAGCTTGGCATGATCGGCGTTGTCCTGTTCACCGACCCAGGCGACGATGGTAAAATTACAGCAGAAAATGGGTACGACACGTATCCGAACGGCCCCGCCCGACATCCAAGCAGCGTGCAGCGCGGAAGTGTACAATTTCTTAGCATCGCCCCAGGCGACCCAACTACGCCCGGTTATCCTTCCAAGCCAGGTGTACCACGAGCGGCGGTTAACGGATCTATTCCAAGTATCCCATCTCTACCCATATCTTACGCAGAAGCTCTACCTATATTAAAAGCACTGAATGGAATCGGACCTCGAGCTAAAGACTTTGGCGAGTATTGGACCACAAATACCGGCCTTGGTTATAAGGGAGTCCAATATAACGTTGGACCCTCACCGGACAATGTTGTACTCAACCTTTACAACAAGCAGGAGTACACCATCACTCCCCAGTGGGATGTCATCGGTATCATTAATGGCACTATCCCTGATGAAGTCATTGTAGTGGGCAACCATCGTGACGCCTGGATTGCCGGCGGCGCCGGTGACCCAAATAGTGGCTCCGCAGTCATCAACGAAGCTATTCGCAGTTTCGGTCGGGCTCTAGAAAAGGGTTGGAAGCCCTTGCGAACCATTGTTTTCGCTAGCTGGGATGGAGAAGAATACGGGTTGATAGGCAGCACCGAATGGGTTGAAGAATACCTGCCTTGGGTATCAGCCACCAACGTTGCTTATATTAATGTCGATGTTGGCGTTCGCAGCCCAGTCTTTGAGGCTTATGCTGCCCCCTTGCTACACAAGCTTCTCTACGAAGTGACAGCATTAGTACAATCGCCCAATCAGACCATCAAGGGACAAACAGTACGGGACCTCTGGGATGGACATATTGGTACGATGGGAAGTGGTAGTGACTTTACAGCTTTCCAAGATTTCGCTGGCGTCCCGAGTCTCGATATGAACTTCGGTGGAGGATCCGAGGATTCCCCCGTCTATCATTATCACAGCAACTACGACAGCTTCCATTGGATGTCTGAGTTTGGCGACCCGGGCTTTGTGTATCACAGGACAATGGCGCAGGTCCTTGGCCTCGCCATCGCGAAGCTGGCCGAGACGCCACTCATCCCCTTGAACGCCACCGACTACGCCGTTGCGCTAAAGGGGTACGTCGACAAGGTTGAGGCAAGGCTAGAATCCTTCCAGACAGAACATTCTACCGAGAAAGATATGTTCGAATTTAGGGCTCGTGCCACCAGCTCTGACGTAAAAGGTGACCGGGATAATTTTAGGCAAATCCTAAACCACCTGTACTACATTGTTGGCGAGTTCAAGAAAGTCGCGGTTGAGCTCGATGCTAAATCGGAGGAATTGGCTGAAAAGGCAAACGAGCATATCCCTTGGTGGAAATGGATTAACAAGATTAAGCTATACCACGAGATTCGCGCCACTAATACCAAGTACAAGAAGCTCGAGCGCACATTCCTATACCACATGGGCTTGGATGGCCGACCCTGGTTCAAGCACGTTGTTTTTGCACCTGGAGTCTGGACAGGCTACGCCGGAGCTGTATTCCCTGGACTTGTAGAGAGTATCGACATCAACGACTACTCCAATGCGATCAAGTGGGTTTGGATCATCAATGACCGCATCGCCGCTGCTATTGAGACGATTCGGTAATCCTATTTTTAGAGGGCCAGGTTTCGTCAAGTTTAGATTCTTGGCTATTTGCGGCGCAGCCGCGATAGTTCATACAGCTCTCTAAGGCGTAAAATTGTTAGTTACCTAATATCAACGCGTGGGATTATGTTGGTTACTCATTACTCAATACATCATCATTCTCTTTATATTCCGCTGTGGAAGCCTGAGCGCGCCCTGTTTCAATCTCGAACCTAATCGACGCCTTCCTATTTGGGAAATGCTTTGCAAGTCTAAAATCCTTCTTTACGCTATGTATACTATAGTTAGCACATTGGAAGCTTCGTCTAATAGGATCGACGAGTCCATGGATGAATTGCTGATCATCTCTTCAGGCCGAGATTCTAATTGGCTGTCAGTCTTTAGTTTTCACTATTCACAGTATAGCGATGACAACATCGTCGATAATGAAGAGCGGCAACATCGAAGTAAGGCAAATTCTACACTTCTGTGCAACGACAGATCTTCATGACGCCGAGCTTCAAAGCTGGACTCGATCAGTGTAGATAGGCGTATGGTCGTGGTCCGCTCTCGCGTATAAAAGGGCTCAGATCTCTCAACGACGATGTAGAAGAAACAGTAGAATCATCACCAACAATCTTGAAGACCAGAAACATTAACCAATCAACCAACCAACCAACCAAAGCCTATCTAAAATCTCACTTACACCAAAACACCGCAAACATGTTGTGAGTTGAACAATTCCGAATCAATAGGTCGAGGACAATCTTACTGATAGGCTGTCGTTCTACAGGACCAACACCATCTCCTTCCTCACCGTCGCTGCAGCTCTCTTCGGCACCCAAGTCGCAGCAAAGTCCTGCCACCTTGAGACCACAGTATCCCACAGACAGAACAACGCCTGCGGCTACGGCAGCTGCATTCCCGGAGACACATTGTGAGTCTATTCGGTCGCCTTACCTCTTACCATCTCGCACTTAGAATCAGTCAATGGCTAACCCGCACAACCAAAACAGCATCGGCAGCGGCGTGCTCAAAATCGACGACGAGGTCCAGTGGGACGGCAAAGGCGCCAGCTACGACAATCTGAGCAACGGCGACGGCGTGGACGTGGACGCGGACGGCGTCAAGTTCCACATCGACGCGCTGGGCATCCCCGATGCGCAGGACAAACCCAGCTGCAAGGTGCACATCGGCGATGACACCAACGTCGGCACGGGAAAGGCGAAGAGTGTTGGCCTTCCGGGTGTTATGGGCAAGGACTTTGACTGCACGCATGACTGGGAGTGCTAAATGTGAGGCCTGGAGATCTTGGTGCTTGTCGTGGTGTCTGGGCTGGCTGGCTCGTTGTACTATAGGCTCGACAGAGCCGTCCCTTCTCTTATGTTTATGTAGTTCTTGAGTGTACTATCAATAAGTTACGAGATTCAGTGGAAATGCGTCGGGTCACTTCTCCACATGGTGTTCAACCCGCACTGCTTTTACAGCGTGATTCGCATAGGTGAAACTTCACCCGATTAACATATGCCACATTCTTACATGATGAATTAGTAAACTTGACGTTTCAGCAAGTTGAATGCTTACCTGAAAACGTGACGAAAGGCGTCCGGCAAGACTAAGACAGGGTCTAGACGGACCCCGGAGAGACGGGACGGGGAAGTCCTCCGTATGACGGAATAGTTACCCGGACCTTGCAGCAGATTAGATAAAATAGGGACAGCATCGGTCAATCTCGATCTAAAAAGTCTGCTCTTCTCTTAGTCCCGCATGCCTTTGAAGAAAGGAATCCTCGCAGTGTCTCAAAGATGGCGATGTATGCCAATACAAAGTTCCTGTCGCGGGGAGAGCCTTAATCGCTCACTGACACTCGATATCTGCATTATTATGTTGTTATTCACGCTTGCTGGTGCTTGGTTATTACCATCCGAAAGATCCGTCCCAAGAAACAGGGGCGAAATTAATTCCAAGACCGAAAGCCGGGGAAGGCGGGTCAGGGTGTGGCTATGCCCAATGCCAACGGCCGGGGTACAGACGAAAAAGTAGGTCCTCATTCGACCAACACGAAGATGGCCCCATGAATATACATGAAGCTCATTTAACGGCTTCGAAACAAATGGGGAATAAAACGTCGCGATGCCGCTGTGTAACCCGCGCTGTCTTATCAAGATGCTGATTCCTTTCCGGCGGGCCATTCTCGGGGTAGCAATCAAGGCACTGTTCGTTTGAATTAGTAGATTTACACCAGACGAATGCTTCGCCAACATCGATGATGCGGTGGATACCCAAACTTACAGTCGGCGCGTTTCTCGCGACTTCGGTGATCGCTGGGCCAGCATCGCCGCATGCTGTAAATAAGCGATACGTAGAGGAAAGAAATGGTGTCAACTACAATGTCTTCGAGCATGCTGCCACGAAGTCCAAGCTGTCGTTCATCAAGAATTCTGGTATATGCGAAACCACGCCTGGGGTAAACCAATATTCGGGATATATCACGGTAGACGACAGCATGAATATGTGGTTCTGGTAGGTTATACGGTGTATGATGGCGATTAGAGACCGTAAAGTTAACAGGCTTCTGTACCAGGTTCTTCGAAGCACGCAAAAATCCTGAGACGGCGCCGCTCGTCGCGTACTTCGATGGAGGTCCAGGTGCTTCGTCCGAGTACGGGCTGTTCACGCAGAATGGACCCTGTCATTTCGTCAACAATGAGACCACGCCGTCTCTGAATCCATACAGCTTCAATGAGTATGCCAATATGCTTTACGTTGACCAGCCAGTAGGCACAGGCTTCTCATACGGCAACACCACCATCAATTCCACCAAGACCGCTGCCCCCGTGGTCTGGAAACTGCTTCAGGCATTCTACGACAGCTTCCCCGAATATGAAAACCGCGACTTTGGCATCTTTACCGAATCCTATGGCGGGCACTACGGACCTGAATTTGCGCGTTATATCCTAGACCAGAATGCTGCGATTGCGCGAGGAGCTGTCCAGGGTGAGGAGATTCATATGGTGGCTCTCGGCATCAGCAATGGTTGGTTCGACGCCGAAATTCAAGAGAGGGCCAACATTGAGTATATGTATAACAATTCGTACAGGCAGATTATCAATGAGTCTTTCCACGACGAGCTCGTGGGACGGTACGACACGAAGGTCAAGCCTGCATTTGACAAATGCGTGGCTACCGGTACGGTTGACGACTGCTATGCCGCCTACACCTCGTATAGCAACGAGCTTGAGTTCCCGATGCTATCGGTTCTGAGCAAGGAATCCCCCGATTTTTATCTCGGCGATATCCGCGAACCGTATATGAGACCGCCTTCGACGCACGTGGCGTATTTGCAAAGAGCCGACATCCAGAAGGCTCTTGGGGCGAGGGTGAACTACACAGATCAAGCATCACAAGCTGGTTTCTATTATTCAGGCGATGGTACGAATATCCGGTCGGGAAAATCTGCTCGATGCGCTAACAAGAATGCAGATGCACGCTCATTCCTCGGCCCTCTCTCAACTGTTGTACAGGCGGACGTCAGAGTCCTCATATGGACCGGCGACGCTGACTATGTCTCTAATTGGTTCGGGACCCTTAAAGTTGCTGATGCCGTTGAATGGCCAGGAAAGGAGGTTTTCGGAAACAAGACACTGGAGCCGTACACGCTCAACGGTGTGGAGAAGGGGACCTTCAAGTCCTTAGATAACTTCATCTTTATGCGTATATATGAGGCAGGACACAACCTGCCGTTCTATCGTATGTCCATCCTTGGCCTAAAACGGAAATCCGATAACTAGGGGTTGAGATTGCTGACTTGAGTACAGAGCCCGAAGTCTCTTTACAGATCTTCAAACAGACCATGGAGAAGAGTGGTATAGTTCCTACATAGGTTTTGAGCTAGAACTTTGCATAGGGCGGTAAAGCCGAGCGAGGTATATCAGATACCTGCAGTGTGATAATACAGTAATTATATACAGTGTGTAAGTGTTCGTACTGTCTTGGGGGCCTTTATCAGATGGTAACCTACGATAGGTTAGCAATCAGCAAGTGAGACGATTCCTTTCACTGGTGCCCATCCCGGTCCCATGTACTGCTGCCTATAATATATCGACCATGCAGAATTCGTATATATTTTTCAATGATGTGAAAATTGTCACACCACTTCAGTATGAAGTAGAAAGGCTGTCTGCTAGGCAGATAAACCCCCGCACGCAACCCTCATTCATGCCCTTTGTGTTACCTACGGCGTCATGAATAAAGCTCCGCCTCTATAATATGATGGCCTTACCTGAAACCCCGCTGGCTGCCTACATGAAGTAGATTGTCATCCCATCTCATTGGACAGATGCTCAGCCTTACCGCAAGTATGAGTCTTGTCCGAAACTGCAGTCCTACCTCGTCTCTACCCGCCATTGGCTTGACCTGCATACCTATCCAGGCAGCTAGTCAGCACTATCACAGCCGTCAGGTAACACGGACCTCCGCGACCTATATAGTGGCGAGGATGAAGCTATAAGTCAGGTAGGGGCTTACCCCTTCCATCTCTCTTTGCTATCCACTCTTCCTATCCCAACCTGATACTTCTCTTCATATTCTGTGACATCCTATTCCTGATCTATTCTTGTACTAGGACCATCCCATAGCCGAGATGGATGAGACCAACTCCATTGCTAGTTTCGAGGAGATTGGCCCCTCCGGTAAACCCCCCAGGCAAGGCTTTGTACATGGCTTCGACTCCCACGAGGACAAGGACATCGAGAAACTCAGAGCTCTCGTAGCAAGATCATCCGGCAATGGTGGTGCAGCGAGGGAGCTTGGCGACGGCGAAGTCCCAGATGTCTGTTATGTACTTCAGTACAAGGGATGGGGCGGCAAGCTCATTGATCGTTAGTCGTCCCACTGTGAGCGTATAACGCAGTGTGTTAATAGATATACTAGTGCGTCGCAGCCGAGAACCCATCAACGTCCAACTAGATGAGTTGGACGAGGACTGGACTTCTTCTTCGTCTAAGAAGTCCATTCTCGAGATCGTAACCAAAGTCTCGACCTCCCTTGTCCAAAAGAGCCGTCGGGTTGACCGCCCTCCTCCTCCACGTCGTCGTAGGTGGAACGATGGTCTCGACTATATGCCATATGACGACCTATACCCAGAGGATAGGTACAGGAGTGATGAAGACTCAGAGATGAAGATTGCCAAAGTGGAGAAAACATACATGATAATCAACTCTATCCACCTGATCAATGCGCTTAGGGCCGTGGTAGGATACTATCCCTTTGTATCTCTTCTTGGAGATAGTGTCGCCATCGCCGCACCATACTACGTACTGATTCATCACCGAGCCGCGCTTGCTCGTTACAAAGTCAGCCAGCCAGAGACGCACGACGAAGAATATGCCTTCACGACTGCTCGGCACATAGATGTGCTTCTGAATTTCCTCGATAAGACCCTAGGCGATCGGATTCGCGAGGAAGAGGAGCGGTACAACAGGAGCAGTCCGTCGTACACCTTCCTCAACCTCGGGCTACTCTATAAACCGGGTGATGTGGTATATGCCAAGCTAGAACACAAATGGACCCCCCTCGTTGTCTCGAGTTTCGATGAGCGTATCCCTACCAAGGATGGAGGCCTCACCACATCCTACATCCAATGCTGGAATATCACATATTCCGTGGACAGGTTCATACGTACAATGCACGCATTTTGTATCGGCTCTTTCGCCGGCGAAGAGGCCATCTCAAACCTGCCTGCTATTCCCGCCCGTTTCTTCAGAGGTGAGAATAATGACCTGACTCCTGATGAGGTCAAGGAGAAACAGATCGCGCTTGGTAAGATGGTTTGGGAACTTTCCAAAGGACCGAGCTACATGGCGTACGATGGTAGCTTGGTTGAGAGGGACCCTGATTTCAACTGGAATTATCCCATAAGTGCTAGTGGTTACATGAGCGGTAGAGTTATAATCGACTGTGTTGGCTTCACACGATACTCTATTGATTGCCCTGGAGAGAACAATCGCCGAGGACGCTCTCCTCCACCACCCGGTCGACCGCAACTCTCGAAGGATATTCTGCCGTACCGCGCCCCAACTTGCGGCTGCAGCGCTTGTAGCAGGGCAGATTCGAAGGAAGTCCTGAGCCCCTGGGCTAACTTCGATGACCTCGACCCAACAATCGATCCCGCACCAGCAGACGATCTCTACTACGTAGTCTTAAGCAAAGTTGTCTCTGGGTTCGTCCTCGGTGAGCGACGCTGGGGCCACTTCAACGCTGAGTATCTCCAGGAAATCAAGTTCGACAAGGAGGCATTCAAGTACCTCGTACTCGACGACGAGATCAAACTCACAGTCCGAGCCCTCATCGGCAAGTTTGCCAGCGCCAACGGCAAAGTCACGCCTTGGCCAAACGACTTCGTCAAGAACAAAGGTCAAGGCCGAATCTTCCTCCTTCACGGAAGTCCTGGTGTCGGCAAGACTTGCACCGCGGAGTGCGTCGCAGAACTCGCCCGCCGGCCTCTCCTCTCGCTTACAAGCGGTGACCTGAGCACCAATGAGTACCAAGTCGAAAAGAACCTCGACTACTTCCTACAGCTAGGCGAGCGCTTCGGAGCCATGGTGCTCCTCGACGAGGCGGACGTGTACCTCGAAGCACGACGCGCCAAGGACATCGCGCGCAACGGGCTCGTGTCCATCTTCCTACGCGCCCTCGAGTACTACCGCGGCGTGCTCTTCCTGACCACAAACCGCGTGCAGACGTTCGACTCGGCCTTCACGTCGCGCATCCACGTGGCCCTGCACTACAAAGCCCTCACCGACGCCGACCGCGAGAAGATCTGGCTCAACAGCTTCGAGCGCCTCGAGCGCGACAGCGGCGGGAAGGTGCACGTAGGCGTGGCGACGCGCGAGTACGCTTACGAAAGCCGTGACGTGCAGAGTCTGTGCTGGAACGGTCGCGAGATCCGCAATGCCTTGCAAACGGCCGTCGCCCTGGCCGAGACGGAGGCGCTCGAGGATGGTGCGGATAAGGTTACGGTCTCTGACAAGCACCTGCGTGCCGTCGTAAAGATGAGCCGCGGCTTCAAGAACTTCCTCCGCCGGCAGAGACTTCGGGACGATGACCTTGAGGGCGACGACGAGGATGAGGAGGAGGAGCCGAAGGACGAGATCCAGGGCTTTCTCATCTATGATTAAGCGGTGATGGGTTACTAGGTTGCTTTCTGTTAGGGCTACTTGCCTGTTCCTACGATGATTCGAGCCGGGTTTCCTTCCTACTATAGTCTATCCTCCGTAGACCACGTGGGGTTCTTAAGAGATAGAGGTAGAGTCCGCGAAAGGGGTGTTTGACATGAAATGTATGACTCAAGGAGGTACCTATGGTGGAAAAGACTGTCATGTATTAGCTTCATGATGTAACCTTCACTTACTGTAATGAATAATGAAGACTATGATTGGTCCCATTTAATGCTTGGATTTTTCCGTTATTATTGTCAACAATAATCTCCAGCATCAAAAGCCGCTGTACAACATCAGAGCATACATTAATCCACACTCGCCATGACACCTCGGGTTTATCCGGCTGGTGCTTGAAGAATACGTAAGAGCGATAGAACCGGTATGCAAGCCAGTCACGACTGTTGATATTAAGGTCTTGACATAATCAGAATACCTTAGTCATCTTCTGGACTTTCATGGCTTTTGTCAAACTAAACCGGTTCGTCCAAGGTCATGACACATGACGAAGCCACATAGCGTAAGATATTGTTCTTTGGAGCAGTGATATGGTGACCAGTAACATGTAACATGTACAGTCAACAGGCTACCACCCCTATCCCAGTTCAAGGACCAATAGCACCCGCCAGCTTCTATAGACGACACAGCGAAACCAGAGTAAGTAGGGAAATGGTATTCGCAATGGCTGGATTTACAACGAAGCTGTTTTTATTTTTTAAAAAAGAAAAAAAAAAGGGCTAGTGACCGGTATTTTGATGCATGACAGGGCTGCCCATTATGAGAGCTATAGATTGATCTTCGATGAGAAGCACCAGAAACTCCTTACATCACGAACACATTCGAACTTCTCACGGCAATTTATCGAGTTCGACGTAAAATACTAATGTACCCTCGATACACTCCAGGTTGTTCCTAGACGACGACTAGTGCTATAGGAATCCACATCTTTTCTTAACATTCGTTATATACTTAGATCTTTCTACCTCTGCTTATAAATGTTCAGCTTCGCATCTACCATTGAATTCATGGTTTAGCCCCTGCCCACCCATCTAGGCACTCTTAACGGGTAGGTTAGATACCTGTCTACCTAGGTATACAATATCGGAAGGTGGGTTACTTTACGTCACGAGGTATCGAACACACCTGAGTGTATGTACGCGTTTGCATGTATATGTGTGTTCATGACCAGGCACGTGCATGAGTGTAAGATGCCTTGTCACGAAAGACAATTGGACGCAGAGGTACCCGAGATCTCAATTTGGGGCCAACAGCAGAAAGTTTTCATATACTAGTCATCATTATGCTAGATACACCTATCAATGGCGTCTTGACCATAACTGTTATGGTCACTTTGAGGTACTGGCTAAAGCACCGCCGAAGGAGGGGGGGGGAAAAGAGGTCACACAGTAGGTACACATACCCAAAGTGCCCTATTATTCATCTGAATTGCATGGTATCCGCCGTGCACACACCACCGTGCTGATTGCAGAGGTCAATGTTTGCGCACCTATATAACCCTAAGAGAATTCTTAAATTGAAACGGGGTCTATTTATTTTGTACGCAATTTTTACCAACGTCTCCTACCTACCCAAGTGCCTATTGAAGAACATTAGTCGCCGATATTATAAGTACTGATCGCCGACCCGATAACTGTCGGGTGCTCGTCGACTTCACGAGTATCACATCTTTACGACCATTCCAATACTTGTTACAATTGCGGCCTCAAAGTAGACATTCACCATGGATTGCGCAAATGAGGAACAAGACTGGTATGTTACCCCCGTTTGCTTTATATGTGATTTAGGTAGGTTCTCATATATTACAGCGCCGACCAAGACATCCCCTACTCCGCAGCTGGTCCAGCCTCTCGAGCAAACATCCCTTGTGGGGAGCAAGACGATAGCTCCTGCCAGGCACACCCAACCGATGAGCCAGGGCCTTGGTGGGGGAGAAACGCATCGTTAGACTCATACCTCACATGGCACGCTACAGACGAGGATGAATGGGATAATGCTGCCAATACACCATACGAAGATTGGAGCGGGGCCATTACTGCCGCACCACACGGAGGCGGGTGGAACAACGCCGCTAATATACCATGGGATGATGAGAACCCGGACATACCGTTCCTCGACCTCGACCCTGAAGATTTGGTATATGGCCTAGAAGAAGCCACCGCCGCACGGCTAGCTAAACCAATCGAGCGCTAGAGGTGCTTAGATAGGAAATTTGGGCACAAGCAGGCAATTTTCGGGGTAGATAGGTGGTTACTTCACCACCTGGACTTCTCAGGGTGCTTTCTACATCTTAAAGTACAGGCTGATCAGAGGCGACGATCGCGCTTGAATATTCTTCAATGCGAGTCGCCTAGATACTATTTCCAAGACCACCATATCTTGGAAGCGTATCCGCAACAATACCCCACGATGGGGAAGCATTGGTTGCAGAGGTCTCCAATCTACCCCCACTATCAACAAGACAAGGGCAAAGGGAAGGCAACCACCTGTTGTCACGGGGAGGACTTGAATGGGATTATATAAAGATTAGAGCGTAGGACTAGGGACGCTATTTCACAACTTTGGGAATCGGTTATGGGTATTTAGAGTCGGGAAGAGGTCACATCATGGGATAAATGGCCTCCGGTTATCAGGGGTGAGGCAACACTTGCGTCCCCCGGTGACCTTGAGTAGGTCGGTTCGCGGGTTGGATTGTGGCATGACGGGAATTGATAATAGATAGAAAAAAGAAAATAATCAAAGCGGATCGAATTACATCGACCTCTATTTCCAGACGAATCAAACAGAATAATATTAATTTTATACCATAGAGCGTTATTGGCAAAGGGCAACCCGCCCCGCCCCGCCCCTTTTCTTGCTAACCTATAGGCAAATTCAATGACTTGCCAACATCCCTATTCTATACCGACACTGGTGGTATCCGACTCGCGTGACATATTTGACTGAATATGCGTATATTGCTAAGATTGTGTCAAACAATGCATACTCTTCCTGTTCTGTCGTCGCGAAAGGACGATGTAAAACGTCGTGGACTTGTTCCGATACCAGATCATCATCGACAGCAATGAGCTAAACAAGAGATGGAGTAACGGAGAGAAAAATCATTCTACGTCTAAAGATACAAGAGGAACTGCACGCAGCTTTAGTAGTTGAGCGATGAAAATTTGAATGCAAGCCCGACTGTGCGTTGTCGCCGGAGCGTCCCTATGTATGACGAGCGTCTACGGAAAAATAGAAGCACGAATCAAATACAAATCATACTTGGACCTTATAATCACCTCAAAGAGAACGGAATGTGAAAAGAGATAGAGAGAGAGAGTGTGTGTGTGTGCAGAGGGTATGGTATATAAAAAGAGAGCAAAAAGAGTCAAAACATACAACACCAGGGATTCGCTGGTCGTCACCGACCCAACTACTAATCTGGCAGTATCTGGCTTATCATAAGGGGAGAGCGGACGGGATCCCGAGTTTTCCAGATCTTATGGTCGTATGTACTGGAAATACAGTCAATTCTTTGCTATGAAGCCAAAACCCGTGATGGTTACACAAACCGCCCCTATTCCTATCCTCAGCGCCAGCCCTCACCAACTTCCTCTTTCCGCCGATTAACTCCGGTCTGTTTAGCCTCAGCCCTTTATACTGCTTATATCAGTTCATAGAAAGGCCCCTCCGTTTATTACTTAAAAAGAGTATAGAAAGAGTTACCTTGTGCTGTTTTGTGTGGCCTATAAGCTCGGATAATTGGAAGGACACGTGTAAGGATTTGCTCTTCTCGTTCGAGAATTTGCTTTCCAAAACTAGAAATTCCTTATATAACACATATCCTCTTTTGAATGAGAGCAGTTGTTGCCAACTACCTAATGTAGAGTCGGTTGAAGTCAATAGTTAAGTGTGCATTATGTTCGAATTTTTCAGCTATGTATCTGTTGATGTAGGAATCGCGGCTGTGGTTTTTACGTTAACATTGAACTTAGTGGTTGCCTTCACTTGTCCATTTCTAGTCTCTTGATTATTGATCTTGTAGCTCTACCCTGTCTGCCTTCCATGAACTCACCAATTTCAATATACTGTTCTGTTTCTATTATTAGTCCTTCCACGACAAAACCTCGATTATCCACCCAATCCTTGCAAGAAAGCAGAATGGCAAGGTATGTTACGTTGCCTGAGTTCAGTGCTTTCATTGTTCTCGGACTGCCTCTAGCCCAGAATATCCCTCGTCATGGCTAACATGCATAATTTCTGGAGCTTCATAAACTCCCCTAGAATATGCGTACTGCCCAAACTCACCGACAGAAACAGCTGCTGGAATATCATTATGTGTATCAGTGGGTTTAAATTGTACGAAACCTCTCCGTTGTAATTTTATGTACAGCAGATTTCATTTTGGAAGTAGCTCTGCACGTCGCATCCCATGCGGAGGTCTACGAGGACTGGTCTATGTCCCTTTGCCCGACATTAAACATAATAACAGCAATAACAACTTGCATGGTTGCTATAGGGCCATCGCGGCGGGTGACAACTTGCGTTTCAAATTCGTTCTATTACCGGTAGAGTCTGACATCACATATCTGTGGCCTTACCAGATAACGAGAACACCCCTAGCCTTAAAACATACATTCAGGGGAACTGAGGAGAACACATCCCCTTGACTGCACTCATTTTCCAGGATAGCTCTGAGTACATAGGAGATTTCATCCAAGAAGAGTCAGTCCTGGTCCAGAATCACCTGACCAGGGTAAGCAATTGAGCGCTGTACCAGATACCAGTAAAGTCCTAATACGTATATCAATACGAAGCCCCAGGGCTAGTCTTTCATGAATAAACGTCCTTATGTTTATATGGTATTTAGTGCTGGACGGGTACACCTATTTCCGGACTCGGAGTATAAGTCCACGGTGTTGCTATTAGGGAAATGATAACCAATGGGTGGTCGTTTATTATTATTAGGTATTTAGGTTATGATCTGGGACCCAGAGGTGATTTCTTTATGTAGACTCGATGCCTGTCTGTATAAATGTTTTTGTTTCGGGGCTACTTCCCTGCATCCCGTCAGTGGAGCCAGCCGTGTCGTACCCTTGAGGAATGCCTGCAAGTTAGATTTGGATTGCTTTGATCTGCAAATTGTATATCGGGCAAGAGGAATAGCTGGATTAGAGTTTGCTCATTTGAAAGGCTTTGGAACGTCTCGACATGTAAAGGAGTCTTGATCATGGCACACTGGAAAGAGTATGGCAGGATGAGACACTTGGTCTTTAGGGGGGCTGTGAAAGAAGTGGGTTAACGAACGATTTGTATCCTAGATTAGCGCTGTTATAAAAGACGGGATATAGCGGTCTATTGTGGCTCTAGACCAACTGAATTGTTTACAGATAGTGTGCGGCGTACACACGCTGACACGTAAGGTTGATTACCTGGTATTGGGGTGGCTACTAGGCTTGATCCAGGCACATGGCTTGGAATCTCGCCCTGGATTGTACTATATTGCACATAATGTATAGCATGCATCTAATCTGCAATATCTGGCTAGGTATTGTTATAGGAGAGCGGACATGACTCCGAATGCTGCACATGCCCGACATATGAACGTATTTAAGTCATTATGTTAATGTTAATGCGACCGACCGGTCCAATGCGGATGCCTTCAATGAGAAGACTTTGAGAACTTTAAGTTTATAGCTTCACACTATAAATCATCCATACCTAGATGTCCTTACTATATAGGTGGTAGACATATAGAATTAAGCTTTACGATGGGAGATTCATTATTAGATCCATGACGAGAGCTGAGGGAGCTTCAACCTTGTACCTGGTCCTGCGGCTAGGATGATACGCAGGCTGTCTGAGCGCGTGTGGAACGTTTCTAGAAAAGCACAGATTATTTTTGTTTCTGGCCTACAACACCGGGCTTGCAGATCAGACGCCGCTAAGACGGTGCCGGAATTAGTCATTTACGACCTGTCCAAAGAAACACGCGAACGGGAAAGCCACGATGGCGCAATCCCATCCTCATTCAATAAAGGATCTTGATATGAGTTCCGGGAACCTATATTTGGAGGGTTGTGATAATGACCATGTTCTCGGCGCGTTTTCGGAGTATTAAGATAGCTGCAGACGATGAGAAGCCTGGTGTTTTCTCTTCCCCATTACTTTTCAATTCATCATTTCATCTTCTCCTACAAGGATATCCCCCGAAAGCTCTCTGCATCGCACACATATTAAGAAGGTGTAGGTATCATAATCGCCCTTGCTTTCTAGAACGTATCACGATCTACTGCTAGTAACCACATGAATCTCCGCATCACAAAATCGAACAAAACGCAGACCGCACCCGTAAATCCAAATCAGCCACCAACTTAGGCGTTCTCGCGCTCAGACTTGGCAACACGAGCCTGTCGTCCCTTCTCAGACCAGGGGAAGTGGAAGACGGGGATGATGAAGAATGAGTTGCTGCACAAAAATTAGTTATGATTGTATAATAGAAGGTCTTAGGAGTGAACACGTACCTAGAGTCGGCAATACCGGCAAATGCATTATACCAGGCCAAGAACGCGGCAAGCAGACCGAAGCCACCGCCAGCTTGCGCAAGCTTCGTGCTCGCGGTAACAGCGCCATTGGCTCCAGCGTATTCGGCACAGGCCAACATGAGGAATGCAAGATCAAGGGTAAAGAACAAAAGAAAGAACATGACGGTCGATCGTAGCGTGCACAGCAGCAGGATGAAAGTGAAGATGAACCAGCCAGTCAGGAAGAACCCCAGCACTGAGTGCTGCTCGGCCTCGCTGTACTCGCCCAGGACGGCGAAACCAGGGGTCAGAACGATGGCGTAGGAGATCCAGAAACCACCGTACGAGGACAAAGCGGTGGCACCGAAGGTGTTGCCGACGGCCATTTCCCTTTGCGATTGGTCAGCTCACGTAATTATTCGTTGGGCGGACGCGCAATTCCACCCGTTTTTCCTTTGTTTGGTTCGGGGCTATTACTCACCACATGCCAGCTAGTAGCTGGACAAGACCACCGTAGCCGTAAGCCAGCGACAGGGCGATGTTGGGGTGGATGATGTTTCGCGCACCGACGTTGACGAGAGACAGGACGAAGGTGGTCAGGGCGAAAGCCGACAGACCGAGGGGCGCGGGGTTGGCGAACTTGCGGTGTTCGATGGGCTTGTACAGACCAGGCTGGAATTCACCACCGAAGGCAGGGAGTCGGGCATCCGGGCCAGAGTGAACATGGTATAGAGGGTTGCCGCCATAGTCGTAGCGCTGGGTGGTAGAAGTGCCATTGGGGTTTGCGCCGGTGGTAGTAGCGGGAGTGTTGCCGACGCCGATCTCCTTCTCGGCGGTAGGAGCCTGGTGTAGTTCGGGGGAAGCCATCGCGACGGGCGGTAGAGCTGCTTGTTGCGAACTACCAGGCCGTCACTCTTGTTCGATGTAGCTGGTACGTTCGGACAAGGTGAGAGAGTAGGTGTTTATGGTGGAGCCGACTTAAGAGTTCCGAGATTTGCTGACCGCGACTAACAGAAAGCAAAAATAAAGAGTCCCAGGGCTAGGCTGGGCAATGGGGGAACTCGGTGGTTTAAGTAAGACACGGAAGGGCCATTAAGCACCTGGGCATTGGGGGAACGTCTGGGGGGAACGGGGGCTAGACGGAGAAATTCAGAAGGAAATGATAATAAAGAGACTAGCCTCTAGGGTTCGTACTGTGGTAGCGTAGTATCGCGTTGTAGGTAGCGTGGCTTCCTCATGCAGATGCGAGCGGTGGGTAGTTAGTGGGAAGCAGTGGGGAAGACAAGGGAGGCCCGAAAGGGCAGGGAGCACAGGGAAGGCAGGGGAGGCAGGGGGTGTTTATTTCGCTATTTCTCCACCTCCCTCCTCAATAAGCACAGCTTGGCTTTGCTTGGTATGAGCTTGGGTGCTTGGTGCTTGGTCTATCTTCCCATCACTGTGTGATCACCGATTGGTATCTGCTCCGGGGTAAGCTACCCCAGTAAATTGCATCACCCCAATAGCTAGGTTAGATTCTAACCAACGGACGGGGTTACATTGAAAATGCCTTTTAGATTGGCTGATGTTGGACGCAAGAGCGGTCCGTAGCATGACGATACCGAGCTCGGCTTCACTTCTCGCCCCCAGTCGCCCAACCGACGCACCAGAAGATAATCGGAGGAGACGGACTACGTAATCCATGTCATGAATGCGATGTGGTGAGCTAGCTGGGCTTTCTTACTGTGCTGTTCCGCTTCACCGGGACCCCGACTCCCCCCCTACAATGTTGTGCAGCATGTTTGAATCAGGTGGCTTGACGCTAAAAAAGAGGGCATGGCATTCTGGAAAAAGAAGTGATCGTTTAAGGAACGGACGCTGGCTACCTTTACAGGCAAGAGCGGGTATAGCTGAATGCGTGAGACTGGGGTTCGAGCTGGGTTAAAGCTGGGTTGAAGCTAAGGGCTTCGTTTGCTGGACTGACCCGGACGAATGGTTTGAATTTCACAATTGCTGTTTGCTCGATTGGAGACACGACCCCTGCTAGGCCTTCGACATACCTAGTCCAGCTAGTCCACTACTGTATCTAGTGCCTTTTCTGCCGCGCCGGAGAAAAGGGACGACGTTCCAGTTCATTTTAGATTTTTGTGAGGTAATCTGTTGAGGAGAAGGCGCTTGGCCTAATTATTCGAGAGCACAGCCTTAACAATGGAGAAGAAGAAAAAAAAAAATAAGGGATAGCCTACGTACCTGACCTTGCCTACCTCATATCACGCAAAAAGGCGTTGTGCAGCGCACAGATAGATAGGAGTCTTGCTTCTACCAATACGGGTGGATAAAACGCGTCTTGCATATAGTAAGCAGGCGATATCAGATATCCAGCTACATAAAAGGGAGGGACAATGCAACATAATGCAACCCAGGAGAGGGTCACACTAATATTGTAGGTTTCGGGTAGCTGGGAGGAGCCGCATTCCTAATCCCCCAAGCACGTTGCTTTTTTTTTCCTCGGAGGCATAAAAGAGAGACAGGCCGATTCAATAAAAGGCTGGACTGAGACAAACCATGATCACGAAGCCTTCGCCGTTGGATGTGTCTATGATGGATACATGTACAGGTATGATGTTGGCTACATGTGCCTAGGCTAAACAACCCTACTCTACAATTACGGACGGAAGCACAATTGCTTACACTACACACAGCCATTAATATCGTTTCAGTCGCACGACTTGTTGGTCTTATTTCGCACATGCGTACCTGATATAGCTTGCGATTGGCTGGAATGCTCCCCTGTGTCAGCACTATCACCCGAATATCATTTCACATTTTCATGGATATTTTCCTCCGATGATGGCCATTGTGCGATTCTAAATTTCAAATCAATTTGGTTTCCAGTTGCCGCGATTGTCGGCCGCTACGTCGAGCTTGACACGCAGACGATCTACTTGCGAGTTGGAAGAACCACATCGCCACGGACGGTGTCAATTCATGACATACATCCTTTCGTCATATTCATTCTCCTCTTTGCCGCGCGGTGTTTCCGCACTTCGGTAATGCCAACGGCCGTAGCCATCTTCCCGAAGGTTTAGATGCGCTAGAATCTCACCGTCCTACTGGGCTACCGGCGACCCGGGTGCCTAAGAGTAGTAGTAGCATCTAGGCAGTCAGCGAACCGAGTCTATTATTTTAGTGTACTCAAGTGCCATGTGGCCATGATAAAAAAAAAGACGAAGAGACGAAAACCCCAATTCCTTACAAATCATTGTGGAGACGGGAGGAACGGAATTCATGGCACCATCAGACTTATTTTCTACGTACCAACGCCATCACAAGAACCAGCCTACGAAAATCCACGGGTCGCTACCATCCCCCACAGAGCGGGGGAATTTGAAGTCTTCCCCTCATCTTCCTCCACGGTCATGATCTCCAAGGCCTATCTAGCCTCGAGTTGTCCTCAATAGTCTGCTTTCACCGCCCAATATGGTTCATCTTTGGGCAGTCACTTGACTTATTAAGGCTATTCCCTTCGAGCGACAACCATAGACCAAGTTCGAAAGGACTCTACGGACATCTCAATGCCGTAAACCTTAAAAACGCCATATGACATGGCTATTGCTTGGCTGCCCTTGGCTATCCGTGGCTTGCCTTACCCCGGATCGTACCCCACAATCCCACGGAGCTGAGGAAGCTGAAGGAACCACGTCATTCCATGTGTCGACTTCGTTATTACCGAGCTGCCGTGATTCTTTGGAAGGATTCGCTCGCATCTACGGATTCGGGACTGCTCAAATGTGACAATGGTTCGAGGAATAGAGCAACTCTGAAGCAAGTCTAGAAGAAGACAATATTTGCTTAGCGGGTAAGTTCTAGTGATTTCTTTTAATGCAATCTCGGGGTATTGCAGAGTCGCATCCGGGCAAACTCAATATTTGTGTCCCTTGCTCGACCCATACATCGTACCAAAATAGATGTTGTTCCTCATCAAAATTTGAACAATCGTTGGTTCAACCTATCGACTCCGGAGATGACTCTATTGTAACCTCTGAGGTCCAATAGGGTCATAGCGTAAGCGACATGTCATCTATTGAACAGATCTAAACCATCGATCTAGAATGCGGCGGACGTGTGAATGTCTTCGCAAACGCATCCTATCTTGGTTTGGTTCCCTCACCTTTGGCCGGATATGGTCTTACAAAGACGCCATAATCCTCTTACACTGAACATACAGCATGTCCCTCTCTCTTAGTAAACAATATCATCCAATTGTCAATCAATTGCTACTTTCAAGACATTCACTATAGACATCGAGACGTACACAGGACTATTAACATCTAGAAAGCACTACCGCCTCAGTAAGCTCTACACATATGTCAGCCAGTCATTTGGTTAAGCAATTTTTGATTATTTACATGGCTAGAAATACCTAGATTTAAGCTTAACTTATAAACGAGTAAGCCAAAGATGAAGTGTTCCTGTTTCTTAATTGGTAGCGATGTAGTACTGAACGTCTACACGTGGTTTGAGCCTCATCCCTTGGATGTCAGCCCAAATCAAAACCAAGTTTCAAGAAAATATATGCAGCCCAATGCCAGAACCGGGTATTGGGAATGTGCGATATATTTGGAACCTCGTGATCGGATCTCTACCCAATCGTGTTTGCATGTTCCCATGGACATGGTGCTTACCGCTACCCGCGTCCAGTGTATTATAGCGTTACCAGGCCGCAAAGGTAAGGGAGTATCTGACCTTGTTGTAATTTTATTGGCGCCGAGTACGTTGAAGGCTTTACTTCGGATGGGAAGCAGCACACACAGTTCGTGTCGAATCTTGGCGGTGTAGGTTAGGGAATCGTGGGATATTACCCGGGCATGCCGCTCCGGACCACTTAACGCCTATCCATATTGAGATCTAGGCTCTGCCCATTTACCCAGCCAACCCCTGAGACCCCTGAGAATCGAACGACAATTCGTACGCCTCAAATCGCAATTACAACTAACGACACGGCTGCTTTATCTCGGTGAGTGATAACGGGCACTTGGTCGGGGCGAAGCTGAAGGACGCAAATTTTCGAGGTTTTAGAGGAAACACGGCTCTGACTTGTCTAGGCTTTATTGGGATAGCCTATCCATAACTGCATGAAAGACGGCGTGTTTTGGAGCAACAAGAATTTCTCTACCTTGACCTTGGAGAAAGGCGAGCGATTGATTCAAAACTCCTTGTTTGGTAGCTTTCCCCTGCATCATCACTAGAAAATTCTAGTTCAGGCGGCTGAAAGATGCTGTCGCTTACCAGTCGGCTAGCGAAACACTAGTCGCGTATCTCACTGAGAACTATTCTGCTCGTGGGATGGGACGAGGCTAGAGGCGTCCCCTACTTGATCTAATTATATGGTAGTTGACGGCCCTGTTTATGGTGGAATCTTACACCGGAATTTACAGTCAGGCCAGTTTGCTCAACGAAACTTGATAATCAAAACAGGTATGTTTCACAGTGGACAAATATCTTTCCATATCACTGCGAAGAAATTGAACATGCTGGGACATCATACCATCTTTATTGACCATCCCGAGCACTTGGCTTATTTTTTCCCCCTCTGGTTGATTCCTAGAGTCTGTATTACTCTTTCATAGGTATCCCAGGTCGGCGAGCAGATACCTTAGGAGGTAGTGATATCAACTCCTACTACTTCTTCTTCAACAACCTTCCTACTTAATTGCTATGCCCTGATAAAAAAAAATGACCAAAAAGCATCTGTCCATAACTTTGCAAGGGAAGTCGAGAGTCCAGTAGTAGGATCCTTAACCCACTTCTTCATAACAGCAAAGTGAGATGCCAAATCCGTTGGCTTAAGACAGGATATCGGAATATTGACCTTGGAGGATGAATATTCATAATGTGAGTAGGTAAGCAGGAGGATAATCTACCAAGCATGACTCAATCCATCGAGACATCCTCCTGGTCCCCATCACCGCCCATGGATTCGTTCATGTCCGGCATCCAGCCCTTAGGTCGCTCGTTGCCCCGTACTATGATACCGTATCCAAGTCTCTCCACCTTACGCACCTGCTCGATCATGATGCTCGACTTCTTGGAGTAGATGCCCGGCTTGCCGCCAACAGTCGGGCAGATTTGCAGCAGGGAGCTGATCTCCTGCATATCGGTCAAGATGGTTCGGTTATCAGAGCCATCAGTGCTGAGCCCGGGCATGCTTCCGCTCAGCGCCGTGGCAGCGGTTGCAAAGCGCATCATCTCGCCCGTGAGATCGAAGATGCCGAACACCCAATCTGACGGCGTCAAGGCTATCTGGGCTGGAAGCGCCTCTTGTGTCTCTGAAGGCGTGATGAGCTTCTGGTGTTGGAGGTAGTGGGAGAACGATATCGCCTCAACAAATTCCTCCAGGCAGATCAGGGGATAACGATAGCGGTTCATGCCGGCCACGTCCGCCTCGATCGTGGCGAGATGCCCCGCTATCTCCTTCAACCGTTCTTCAACATCGGCCTGGATGCGAGCTGGCAGCGGCTGGTTTAGTTTGCGGACACTACACAATCACCGTAAGCTGGAGGAGAACAGGTAAAATGCGATCCCAAGAAAATTGTGCATAAATACCGCTGTAATGAAAATATACTATTGCGCTGTTAGCTGATTGGGTGCCGGGATACGCATCAAATACATGCTCGCTCACATCTTCTTGCTAAGCGCCGTGACATCTCGGGAAACCTTTCCAATCCTCATGCGACGATCGTGATGCTCATCCAGCTCGTCCCGGAAAGACTCAAACATGGATGTGTACGCGTTGCGAGGCACATCTTTAACTGCCCTGTTGTCCATCGCCTTCTCTTTGCCCTGGTAGTCTCTCTTAACACCTCCACCCGTGGCGCGGTTCCGGTTCTGGGGAACAACTACTTCGGCCATTCTGAGGTTATGACGGTGGTTCAATGTCATTCTGCAATCGCCGTGGAGCATGCAAGGGTTTATCGTAGTACAGCTAATCGGCCAACTGACAACAGCTGGTATCGGTGCCACCGGTTTACCCGAGGAGACGCCGGTGGTCATAACAGCATAACAGCACGTGTCGTGAGTCTCATCTCAATGTACAACTTATCGTGTCTGCCTACGGTATCGTGACGTGCATTTACATAAATGCACTGATTGATTAATGTTTGATTCTAATGTATTATAAGTGAGCCATGTTGTGCTTAGCGAGTGTTTGAGGCTCATCTCAGAAAACGAAGCGTCAAGCAACACTCATTTCAGTCTTGCAAGTGCTGGTCACTTGTTTTCTACCTGTCTGCCTGTCCCGAGGTAGATTCTCTCGCCCTTGAGGAACGAAAAACGCATAGCAAGAAAGGCCTGTAAAGACTCCATATAGGAGAGGATGGCGTCCCAGCTTACCGCGCTCATCTCGCGGCCCCTCCCGCTCTTCACGGCAGCAACCATCCTGCGCGTCGCTATGCTCCTCTACGGGCTCTGGCAAGACGCCAACTCGCCGCTCAAGTACACCGACATCGACTACCTAGTGTTCACGGACGCGGCGCGCTTCACGTTCTCGCCCGCATCCACCTCCGTGCCCGCCTCGCCATACACGCGCGAGACCTACCGGTACACGCCGCTGCTAGCCTGGCTGCTGTACCCGACGGTCTGGCCGGGCACCTTCTGGTTCTCGTTCGGCAAGGTGCTGTTTGCGGCCGCGGACCTGCTGGCTGGGTACTTGATTGTGCTGGTGCTGCGGGGACCGCACGTGCGCATGTCGCCGGACCGCGCGTGCAGATATGCGAGTATCTGGCTGCTGAACCCTATGGTGGCTACGATCAGCACGAGAGGAAGTTCCGAGGGGCTATTAGGTGTTCTGATCATGGCGTTACTATGGGCGGTGCTGGAGAGGAGGGTTGCGCTGGCGGGTGTGCTGCTGGGGTTGGGTGTTCATTTTAAGATCTACCCGTTTATCTACGCGCCCGCGATCGTGTGGTGGATGGATGCGGAGCGGATGGGCCGGAGGCCGGAAACGAAGGGCGGGAAAGGGAAGGAAGTCCAAAGCCCAGGTGTGTTAGACGAGGTTGTAGCGTTCATCACACCGGAACGCATCACGCTCGCGCTGGTCAGCTTGGCTACATTTTCGGGACTGAATCTCATCATGTACGCCCTGTATGGGATGCCGTTCCTTACGCACACGTTCCTCCACCACGTCAGTCGCATCGACCACCGCCACAACTTCAGCCCGTATAACATTCTCCTGTACCTTACCTCGGCGTATCCAAGCTCGGCTTCGCTGAGAATCGAATCAGTGGCGTTTATTCCCCAGCTGCTATTGTCAACAGTTCTTATACCTATAGTTGGGGCTAAGAGGGACCTGCCGACTACTATGTTGGCGCAGACCTTCGCCTTCGTGACATTTAACAAAGTCTGCACAAGTCAGGTACGATTGAACATTTCCTTTACTTAGCTCATGTCACGCCTCACTATGATTTCCCAACCCGAATATGTCAAGTGTAACATTCCATCTAACACTGCTGAAATAGTACTTCCTTTGGTACATGGTCTTCCTACCCTTGTACCTTCCAAACTCCTCGCTCCTCCGCAACCCGCGCCTCGGCTTATTCGCCCTCGCCCTCTGGGTTGCAACGCAGGGGCTGTGGCTGCAGCAGGCCTATAATCTGGAGTTCCTCGGCCTGAGCACGTTTGTCCCGGGCCTCTGGACGTCTTCTTTGGCGTTTTTCTTGGTCAACTGCTGGATCCTGGGTGTCATCATCGGCGACCTGGGTAATAGCTCCGAGCTTGAGGTCAAGAAGCAGAGTTGAAGGATGGGATAAGTTGTAGTGAATGTATATGTATTTATATGTAGCACTTTTGTACCAGGCAGGTTTTATTAGGAACTAATGAAGGGTTCAGAACTCGTAATTTCATAAACAACTTAGCCAAGATACTACACGCCATGCGGTTGTCTTACGTGGATAACCTCCTAAGTTGGAGGTCTTCATGCGAGCGTTTGAGTCGGCCTAGAAGAACATAAACAATATCATTTAATCTATCTAGGTGCTCCATGATCGATAGAGGACGGGGGATTGTGAGGGTAGAAGCACATACTAGAATTGTTCTCGAAAATGAGAAATATTAATACTTACCTAAACTTTAAGGCTAGGTATATTGGAGGATGCAACATATGGAAGTCAAGCTCACCTCTAAAAATCTAGATTTAGTTAGACCTGTGAAGAGCTAGAGGGGACTACGGGGCGACCTGATCAATACATAAATACCTACCTAAGCATGAGTTGGGTTCAAGTCGCACGGCGGGATCCTAAGTATATATGGGCCCTATTGTGCCTTGATGAGACATCATTTTATCACCAAGTATTCGGAATCCCCTCCTGCTAAGTTAAGCGTCTGAATTGAAATCAATTGATTCTCACACGACGGATTTCTTTGCCTGCGGCTTCTGTGCTACACTTCGGAACATATGCAAGACTCCCCTATAGCAATATGGATGAAGACCCTGGTACGCCGGTCGATGAGAACAAAACAATTGAAGTGGGTATTATTCGCCTCCTGAGAGTTTAATCCTGTTCTTCCTCTCCTAAAGACCAACCTGAAAGTCAAATAACCCCCCCTTTTCCGTGCTGTCTATTAGCAATACGACTAGATGCCATGCAAAACCCGTGCTGCTTCCAATTTCCGCATGAACTCCGCATAAGCTAGCCCGTATAGGTACTGAACCACGTCCACGCCGTCCTGCGCGGACGGGATGCAATATAGGTGCCTCCATTGGCAAGGCCTGTAGAGGGAAGGGACAATAAAGAAACATGTTGTTAGGTTAAGTGAGTGCCGTCGCGAATCGGTCGGGATATCGACGTTTATATGATTGAAATGCCACCCGAGAGCATAGCGTAGTTGGCCAGTTTAAGGGAGAGCACCCTCGATTTTGGGAAGTCCGGGTTAATAACCAATCGGCCTTCCTTGTTATAGCCAACCTCGCCGAAACTCTCTACCATCTCCTCGAAACGGATATCGGAGCGGACACGGTTGATCTCGGTCACGATCTCCTCGCTCCAGACTCCGGAACACCAACCGTCTCGTATCATAAAATAGGGGTTGAGAGGCGGAACAGGCGAGTCTTAAGAGAAGTCAGTGTTATAAGTTGAAGACGAAGAGTGAAGGGGACAACATACCAAGGTCAACGTATCGGATCCGCAATAGTTCTACAGACTTAAGACGCTCTAAGGCTCGGATACCCCCCAGTACGAGTTGTTCAAAGGCGGCTATGAAGTGCATGTCAGTGATACCCGAACCCGACTCGTTCCACTGCGCATTCTGCCGGCAACAATTCTTGACGGTAAGATCAATGGTCCTAAGTCGAGTAGTACGAGGGTTTGAATATTTCGCGAGGACATCGAAGAAGCCGTGGCAGACACGCCCGGTATAGGAAAGATGTTCAAGATTACTTGCAGCTTTGGCCAGCTTCTCGCACCAATGCAGCTGTTCGCAAACCTTGAGATAGTAAGGGGGACAAGTCATTTCTCTCCTATAGTCACACTCAAGGCAGAGATTGAGACTAGTTATTTTTGGATCGAGGCACTCAAGTGTGCTCGCCATACTAAGATAGCTCTTAGATTTCGGTTTAGCATAAGTGCCATGCCACTCCTCTAGATTTGGCAATGCGCGCGAGATAGTCTCCCAATCCTTCGGTTGCCGAATGATGTTCCACTGGCCCTTAACAATAAGTGTACGAATGGACGGGATTTCGGGCAGATCTCGAGTCACCAATGAAGGTCCAGAGAAGCTGAATTTTACCCGCGGCGCCTTCTTCCGCTCCCCACCCTCAAGCGTCATAACCCGCGCCTCGGGAAACTGCATGCTCACGAGATAGAATACTTCTTCCAAGGTCGAGTTATCCGTTGGTAGCGCATAGGTTGCGCTAGCAATACCTTCGGGAGAGACAGTTGGCAGTGCAAGTGAGGTGTCACCCGAAGCCACCGGATGAAGGAACTTGGGCTGGAAGACCGGAAACCATATCTCGATATGTTTCACGTACGTTCGGAGGTGAGGATGGCGCACAAAGAAGGCCATGACATCATTGCTGCAATGTACTGTTGCTTTAAGCTTGATATGTCGATAGAGTCGTTGTTGGATTAGGTCCCTCCATAAGGGGCAAACAAGTGCTAGATTGGATAACTCCTTCCTTCTCGAATGTCTCAACGCCGTGCTCCAACTCCGGGCATTCACACTCGGTATGTTAAGGGAGCTTGGGGACGTCGTGGAGACTCGGTAGCCGAATATATGATCGAGAATGCATTCGTGGATCTCTGCCGGTAGTTGGGCCAATGTCAAGACTGGGTTCTGTTCGACTACTGTCGGTTGGGAGACGGGGCTCATGACCATGCAATCATCCGATCCAAAGCAGTCTGGTTGGCATGTTAAGCAACGGATATCGGTTTGGCCTTGCTGGGCATTCGGAAACGGCGTGCTACTAGGACGCGTTGGAGGTACGAAGTCATTTGGCTTAGGTTGATCGAGAGGTGGACTCGCCGGGCCGGGTGTGACGGGCGTGGATGTAGTAGTCATTATGGCGGCTAACTCAACGGTTGCTGTGCCCTCGTCTTCATCCTCATCTCGGTCGATCGACATCTCTCTCTGTAGATAAGATTCCCTTGGAAGATGAAGGCTCTGAGAATGGGCCTCGAATGAATTGACGGCTGCGGCATCGCCATTGTGGAAAGTGGCGGGCTCCCTGGCGCCCACCGTGATCATCTTAATTTCCAAATCAGATATTATTTCACTACGAAATAGGTATGTTCATGACAGGTGGTGTCTGTCGAGGAACCACCAGCTACGTAGAAAACCAGTGCCTTGGCTCGGAGAGGCGTTAGACCGCCCAGCGACGTCTCGGGATCTTTTTCCAAGGAGAACGGGGGTAATATGGAGATTTGACGATTAATCTTACACGCGGTCGATCGAGGAAAGGAATAGCCACCGAAATGTTCAATGCTAAGTCCACAACTTTTCAGCCGACCAAACACAGAATGGCTACGATAAGAACCACGTGGGGGGACTCCTGAAAGGTAAATAGTATGGAGCGTATAGCGCCTTGAAATGGCTCCTCTCTAGTAACTAGGTTTGAGTATGCCGCCCTTGGGGTCGCTCTTCTAGGGGGATTCTAGAAACTGGGTGGAAACTTGGTTGTGTTCTGCGGCGTTGGAGAGGAGACGGACAATCCCTTCGCGCATCAATTTTTATCGAGCAAGCAGTTGTATATGCGAATGTCTTGAAAGAGTCAGTAACGCTTCGGGAGAGTCTCCGCCGAATAGATTGGTAGAGGTCGAGAGGATTGAGACGAGATTGAAGGGGATTTTGACCGTTGACCGTCGGGGAAATGAAATTATCGGGACGTGGTCCGGTGGGCTGGTGTGCGATACGGCGGTTGGATTCGGTCGGGGCGTTGTAGTGGACTTCTTTCTTCGATTTGTCCTGGTTTGTAGACTTCACTGGCGATAATGGAGTGATGGTCAAGCTGAAGATTTCGATATGCAAGAGTCACGAGAGTCGTCAAATTTGGGATGATGCAGAATGGACGTGGACAGATTTGCCGGGGAGGGGACTTTTACATTGGCCTTAGCAGTAATTTGCATGCCGTCCGGGTTGGAAAGGTATGGTAAGGTTATGGCAAGGTAATGCCGGGGGTACTGGTACGAGATTGAGGTATGTTAGGTACATAACCTACTGCACATTATTACATAGTACCTAGGTATGCAGCGTAATGTACATGCATAGCGCCTACTTTAGGTTCAGTCTCCATCGCTGTATTAATTGCCCAGTGATGCATTGGTACCCGTGGCAGCGCGTGGGCGGCGGGCGGCGGGCGGCGGACGGCGGACCTACCAACTGTTTATCGCACAATTTTGAATTGATGCTTGGACAACGCATACGCTTGCCATGTAATGTACCTTCTTCGACCAAGCCGCAAGGTGAAGAATTCTGGATCTTGAAAACACATCCTGCGCAACTAACCTAAGCTCCTCTTTTCCCCCTTCTGCTTGTAGCAACAAATCTGCAAACCCATTACCTCATGTTATTACCATATTTAATACATGGGCCACTCGAACCCTTGATGCACTGCTACCAAGTACCTGCGTCTTGAAATCATTCGGTACTGAATCGTGCATTAGGAGCATTGGGAACATCTAAACAATTGCGTTCCAAGGTTGGTAATTTATATGTACTCCGTGTACAGATACATTGTGTCGGCTGAGGCACATATCTTCATGCAGCCCGAGAGACATTGGCTTCGAACTAATTGCTGTCAGTTGGGATTCGGCACAGCCACCTCGTGGTATTAGCATTCTACCTACGTGTACGAAGCATGTGTGCGCGCATCTAGGCCTGTTGGCGCCTGTAATTAAGCTCTGAGTGGATTGGGCACTTGCAGCAGATCGTCATTCGATGGCTTGACCCAGTCCCCGGCGTCCCTAAGTGGATACCCTTAGGTACTTATCGGAATTACTTGCATGACTGGCTGTCTTTGACTTTTGCCGCCGCCTTCGCATGCTTCGCCTTAAAGAGTGTCTGCTGAGCTTGAAGGAGAGGAGGAGAGAGGGAAAGAAAAAAAATATCTTACTCTTACCGCCTCTTCCCCTAGAATGAGTCGCGACACTCTTGACATGACTTACAACGACCAAACATGGTATCTAAGCCAAGAGCCTAGTATAGCATACCATTTCTTTATATGATCTCTGTCCACAAGGCATTGCTTATGCACCGAGGACTAGATGAACGAAATCAGGCGCTCTGTGTGGGTTTGAGATGCGATTATGAGACGACACGAACTACATTTTCTAAAGAAAGATACATGTCTTTTATATTCCTCGATATTTCTGTTGCATTATTGAACCGACTTGGCACTACTGGAGATGCAGATGTGAGAATGCTGACAAGGCCGTATTTCTAAGGCTCCACCTACATGTATGTAGTCCTCAATTGGGACGAAGGACATATGTAGAGGGTTAGATGCAAATCGTAAAGTTGATAACAGATAGAAAACAGCCCATTACGTCACATGTCATTGAGACCTATAACAACTAGCAAAATATTGGGGGTATGGCTGCATGAGGTAGTTGGATGGTCCACGGCCCGAAACCGGCGGATGGATACGCTATTAAAGACGTCGTTATAGGCAAAGCTTTGGATGACAAAAAGTCACGAGCTATCAAATATTACTTCCGGTCTGTTCAATCTCAACTTTTGATCCGACCAACTGAAGCCCGAAATACTTGAATATCTTCATCATGCTCTTGTACTTCATCTTGAAATGGGACCCGATGTCTAACCGTGGTCAGCTAAGCGCTTAGTGAGGCCTCTGCTTTCTTTTTTTTCCCCTGTAAAGAGACATCATAACATTATGAGACAATGTCAGTCGTCTTAATGTTCGTCGGATCAGTAGAAGTGTAGGTTAGTTCGCTCATACTGATAGAGACCGGTTGTTAGGTCGGATCAGAATGGTTGGAGTGTAGGTTGTAAGGGGTCCCCAACTCCTATAATCAGGCTTGCGACGGCTTCATCTATTAGTTGGGCTTAATTTAACCCCCGACACCCAACTGCAGATAATCTCCAGTAGCTTCTATGCACATGCTACATAGGTACATGCGGCATCATAGGTGTATGTAGATGCTCCTGGACCCCTACTCGCTAGCGGCTCAACTCCATAGGTTGTACGTGACATGATTCGAATTAAGCTGTTGATTAAATGTGCTGTTTCACTTAACCCAAAACCGCCAAGCTTGACCAATAAAATCTCGTGGTTCCTGAAACGCCTTGCATGATGAAATCTCGCTTTTACTCTATACGGGTTAGCGCGATAATCCCTAATAGACCTTCAATCTGTTTCTCAATTGTGGGGCAACATCGGACAACTCCATAACACATCATCAGCTTGTTTTCGTGAACCACACAGGCACATCAGGTTGAACTGCACAATTGTTGGCCTCCTTCTATAATGCCTGGATCGCTCTTCTACGTACCGTAGTGCCCTACGTATTGCACGCCAGCAGATAGTTAACCAACACCAAGTTGAGTTCCAGAATTCCGACCCGCGCCATACTTACCTACCTATTTCACCACCGGTCTATTATTGCTTTGCAGATACGGAACCCCTTCCACTTATAGAACGTTAATTTCCCCGAAAGAGTACCCTGCCTCATCAGTTGCCAAGAAGGAGCCTCCATGTGCTCCCAGGCATTATCGGAGGACCCCCGACAACCATGCAGAGTCACCTCCCGCATACGGCAGTCATGGTTCGGAGGATCATAGACAAACCTCGGATAGGTTGGTAGCAGGATAGTCACAGAGCCACCATTACATTCAAGTGTTTAGTAACGATCATGACCCTACACGTGTACAAGGAGGCATGGATTCATATAGCTGCCACCTTCGCCACAGCCATCTTCATGCGTCGTTTTAGGAACGGCAGTCGCCTCACAGTCAGCATCTTGACGCCAGCGGTTGTTACTTTGTGGTCCTAGAGGATCATCTGAGTTGCACAGATTCACAGCGCGATATTGAGCTTAGTTGCTAATTTTTTTTTTCTTCTTTTGTGCATTTGTGTACTAGGAATCAAGATCGTACAGATCTTGCCTGACGGCAAATCCTTCTGTGCACTCGCCGCCATGCAATCAGGTATGTATTATTACTACCTACCTGTAGTATGTCCTGCCTCGATCGTATCTAGTCGATCCTGCTACTTTCCCAGCTGGCCTGTAGCATGGCCTTGTTTGGGATTGACGAACTGACAAGAGTACGCGAGGTGCTCCTAATCCCTGTTTGTGGATCGACGCGGCGGTCCAGGGGCTTCGATGTTTGACTTGGCGGTACTTGGCGCCTATGATGAGTCCCTATCCAACCGTCTACCAGCTAGGTTCTTTCACTGGCCTACAATGTCGTCCTCCCCAAACGAGCATCTCGAACCTCTTCCAAGCACTTTTCCTCAGCTTCCTGCATGTATTGCGGATGATAGCTCTGGGTGCCCCATGCATAAGGGGTGGATCTTAACGGGGCACATCTTATGGAGCTCAGGAACCAAGGTATTTCCATGCAAACTTACAATCCTTTAAAAAAGATATCCATCTCCTTTATTACTATCCATCTTCCCGGGTTTTCTCATTCTCTAGTAGCCCTACCCATATTTATTTTTTTTTTTTTCCTGTTCTCTCTTTAGGTGGAACTTCACTTCCTTGAAAGGGCACAGGACATAGAGTGGACTCTGAAGGTGCATTTCATCAGTCTTTGTTCCTCAAACTAGACGACACACCTTCCCTCTTCCTATTGCTCGATTCTACATCACTCACTTGAACGTATTGTTCCCCATTTACCTTCGAATCAGGGATTCGTCTATTGTTTTGTACGATCTACTCGGAGGCACATGAGTTAGTTTTGCGCTGCATTCTACTTCGATCTTTATCAGTACATATCCTTCGGTTTCGAGTCTATCATTGCCCTCGATTTGTCTGGTACAAAGGGCTTCATAAATATTCAACATGGCGCCAAGATTCACCACAATCTTTACCACACTCGTTGCCCTCACCGGCGCACTCGCACACCCGTTAAATGTATGGCGACCTGCTACGGATGCCACAAGTGCCGTAACCGATGCCGTAACATCGCTGGCGGCTTTCGTTAGCAATCCACATGCGACGAATGTGGTGCCCAACTCGTACATCGTCGTCTACCACAAGAACTTCACCGATGATGAGATAGACGCACACCAAGCCTCCGTCAAGACGATAGTCAAGAAGCGCAACTTGGGCAAGCGAGGACTGACCGGTCAGCTGCTTTCAACGAGGGTTCGTACGTTTGCCATGTCAGGCTGGCGAGCTATGGCCCTGGACTCCGACGACTTGTTTATGAACGATATCAACAACCAGGCTATGGTCAAGTATGTTGAGGCCAACACATACGTCAAGGCGTCTGGTCTCATAAGCCAGAGCAATGCACCCACAGGTCTGGTTCGATTGAGCCATGCTAACGCCAACGGAACGGGCTACGTTTTTGACACTTCGGCCGGCGAGGGAATTACAGCTTACATTGTCGACACCGGTATCATGGTAACGCACGAGGACTTCCAGGGGCGTGCTACGATGGGTTTCAATGCAGTTGAAGAAGAAAAGGTACGATCCTATCGCGACGGCTCGCTACCCATACGGAAAGCTACCGAGAGGTATCGTGAGGAATTTTAAGCTAACAACGTCATACAGGCCACGGACCTGAACGGCCACGGCTCTCACGTCTCGGGTACTATCGGTGGCGCAACCTTCGGAGTGGCCAAGAACGTGAAGTTGGTCGGTGTCAAGGTTCTCGACGCCAATGGAGGTGGTACCAATGCCGATGTGATCGACGGTCTCAATTTTGTTGCCTCCAACGCCACGAAGGGTAAATCGGTAATGAATATGTCGCTCGGAGGACCCGCCTCTCAGGCCGTCAACGACGCTATTGAACGCCTCTTTTCGAATGGAGTTGTCCCCGTCGTCGCCGCTGGAAACGAAGCTCAGAATGCCGCAAATGTCTCCCCAGCCAGCAGCCCCAACGCCATCACCGTTGGTGCTATCGACCAGAAGACCGACCAGCGTGCAAGCTTCAGCAACTTCGGTCAAATCGTCGACGTATTCGCGCCCGGCGTGGATGTGGAGAGTGTCGGCATTTCGAGCAATACCGCAACCCAAGTTCTGAGTGGTACCTCCATGGGTATGTTTTTTCTTTTTATAATCTTGGCGGCTCGGATTTTTCCCACCGCTGGATTAGATATCCCGAGAATATAGCTAACCAAAGTTCCAGCTTCGCCCCATATTGCCGGCCTCGCTGCCTACCTTATGGCTCTTGAGGGTCTTACCGATGCTACTGCGGTTTCCGACCGTATCAAGCAGCTCGGTTCTGCCACGGGTGCGGGTGTCCTCAAAAACATTCTAGGCACCACCAGTGTTATCGCCAACAACGGCAACCTACCTTAATTCAATGCGTGACGGTATATTCATCGGATCCTGTGTTATGATCACTGCCATCAACGATATCCTTCATTGCACATACACCATCCTTGGACACATTGCTATCAGCATTTAGCGAGCATAAAATGTCAAACAGCGAATTCAGAGAAAAGCGAAAGATCGGTCCTTGTTTATTTTTTTATTTCTAATTGAAGATTATGAGCGCGAATTCGCGAGACATGGCTCTTCCTATAGACGATTGGCTACGCATTATAGAGTCGATGAGAGAGAAGACGTGCATTATATGTTATTCAGGTGTGAACCGATCATGATCAAGGTCTACAAGCGGGCTGGCGGTACAGGCGAGTATTATCACTACACTATTGTGTATATTTTTAGAGCAGGTAGATACCCTACCGAGTATATATTAAATTCAGCGACGTAATCCACACACGCGGACAAGTCTTGGTTTCGGTCTACTGGGAATCAGAAGGTTACCTAAAGCTTATAATGTCTTAGAGGAAGAGCATCTAGGTCACCGGAGACGTCTCATTGCTAAACCCAGTGTCAGGCTAGACGGGCTACAGCTCCTCCAACATTCCTCAAAAGTTCTACTTTAGCTACCTATGTATATAGAGTCGATTGCACATTATCAGACTCTGGGGGAGCTTTACTACATCATGTGAATACGCGCACAACGCACATTCGGCCTAGTCGCAGATTGTCGAGATGAGGAATCATTGTGGAGGCTTACGCAATACGCTGTAAGACATGAGACAAGACATTGAAGCCAAGATCTTGGATGGGCCGAGTCATGACGGACCTCAGAGATGAAACGTATCTTGGCAAGGAGACCGCGAAACCGTCAGCGGCCGCCACAGTCTCGAACGATGTAGTATTAAGCAACTGTTTGTTGCCGGCCACCAATGGCCATTTCACCATCCTGAGACGCCGCAAAATCTCATCGTGAGACGTAGCTTCTTGTGATACAATGGCCGCAGACGCGGGCCTCGTCATCTTGGGAATGTCTACACCTGTAGACTATAATATGACGGGATAATCAATTCAACGTCAAAAGGAATGTATTGTTGATAAAGTACCGAATCATCATACAACATGCGGCAACGCTGTTTATTCCCCTTTCCATAAGCTGCACGCATGGCCTCCATTTTCATTTTCAAAATTCTACCTACTTTTTTTTATTTTTACAGCAATATCACCCAAGCTCAATCTCGAGATCATCCTAGTCACCATCATAATAGAACCAACCTACCTTGCGCACTCCTTTTGGGCAAACTCCTGCGGCATAACAGAAAACATACCTATGTATATCTCGAATACGTCCTGGTCAAGTCAAACTGACGCCACAGATACATCCGTGTTACACCATCGCCTCCTCGATTCTGCATCTTTGTACGCACATTACGATTGGCTCGTTTTAGCCTTCTTCTTGGGTCTCATCTCCTCCGAGTACGTCTTGAAAAAGTCGGTCGGCTGCGTGGGGTGATTGCCCGTGACGTCGTGGAACGCCGTCGTTGCGATATAGTTGGTCTTGCCCTCGCGTACGAGGCTGTAGTACTCGAGGAGGTACTCCTTTTCCGACTCATCGACTTCGGAGGCTTGCGCTTTAAGGACTTTCTTGGCCTCCGCTCTTTTTGTATCGATATTAATACAGTTTTATGCAAGAAATAAACGGAAACGAGCGGGAGAAGGGATAAGAAGAAGATAGGCAAGGAAAACGGGGAGCCATACTGCGATATATCCTCAAACTCCATCGAGGTTCCTAAAGCAGTGCTCGCAGCTGTCGCGAGTTCTTCTCCGGCGCATAGTTGCGGGCCTGGGTCGTCGGATTTTAAGCCCAGCTTGGCAAATTGCTAGTAAGAGCAAGTTATTCGTGAGTAACTCACCAGTGACAATCATCATCTGACCGCGATGTTTGTCGTCAAAACCATGCTGGCCTCTGCCGGATAGTATGTGGGCAGCCACCTGGGCAACATCCTACACGAGAATTGTTATACATAGGACCACATATTTGAGGTACCCAGTATACCGAAACTTACACCGAGAGCCACAGGAGCGAACTTGTGGTTCTTCCCGATGGGCAGCGGGAGGATACCCTCTGACTGTGCTTGCGGGGCATACAGCAGTATGTTCTCGGCGTAGAATCCCGCTCTAATCTCCAGTCAATCGGCGATGTCTCACGCCATAATTGGTATCCTACCTGATCACGCAAGGCGAGTGCCCAAGCGGAGTCGACGGACCCCCCTTCGCAGACAAAACCAAACTCTCAAGTTCGATGAACTCTCTTAGCCTCGGCTGACGCTGAGGATCAGCGTAGTCAGCACCAGCGGAGCTGATGAGTAGCACGTTTTGTATGCCCGCTTTCTTGGCGGCATTGACGAGCTCGACGCAGATATCGTACTTGTCCTTGTGGGCCGGGGGAACCAGGCAAATGGTATCGCAACCCGTGTCCTTCAGCGTGTTGACCATGGTTCGCTCTCGTCCGGGTACATGATGGACGATGCGTGCCCCGAGCGATTGCAGTTCTTTAACATGATGGTGTCGCGGGTGTAGCGTCAAGCCCACTACCGAATCGACCTTGCTGATATCTGGGAACTCTTCGTGTCGGAGGAGTAGGTCTGCGATTAGATGGCCGGTGTGGCCCTCGACTGCAGTGATACACACGGTCCGGGACATGGCGAAACTAGACAGCTGCTGAAGACATTCGCGAAGACACAGGTAGAGCGTAGGCGATCAATCGGAATGGATAGTAACATATTTTATTATGTAGCTGAGGTGAGTATGTAAGTACCTGATAATCGCCGCTATCATATTGATGCTGGTAGGACTAACATTGTCATCTACGTCCGAATTGCGTCACCACTTAGTCACGACAAGAAATCTAGCCCTGTTGACCCCTTTAATAATATGTTTTAAGCTTGAAAACAGCACCATCATAACTTAATTAAGCGTCTCGGCCAGCCTCATGTTGACGATCCATGACGGGGAACTCTCTCGACATTGATCGAGTTCAAAGGCCCGCCACGTGCCTACGAGCCGCGATGGACTCGGTACTCCTCGCCATGGTGTTTGATATCAGCACTTCTCGGCACAACCGCAGTCATTGGGTAGACTGGACTGTAATTTGACATCCGTGCTTCGTTTAAAATCTCTCATCTATGCTCGAATCGGGTATAAGACAAGTCCTATTATAGAAATGCATTCATTACGGTATTAGTCTGTATTAGTAAGGATCTTAATCAGGGTACATCGCATCTCGCAGAACGTTTTACAACGCCTTACTCCATAAAGCGTGAGAGCGTAGCCAGCGGCTCCTCAAGAGCGCTGCTGTCAGTACAATTTGCGTTTAGTGCATATCCTCGTCGACGCTAAACAACAAATCCAACATACGTTGACTATAATTCCTCGTGAGCCAGGGGCGTTACCGTTGCCGTAGCAGCTTCCTTAGCGGCAGCTTTGAGGCTGGATGCGGCCTCTTTGTCAAATATCACGTCAAACCTTGCTCCAAAGTACCATGCCAGGCCGAGCTAATGAACTCCGTTAGTTGACCCCAACGGGATTTAATACCGATGTGGATATATCACGTACCATTAAGCCGGAGACGAATAGAAGCACAAACACCACACATCCGACTAACGTCAGGGCCTCCCAGAAATCGTTCTGAGCGCCTTCGTGTCCCTCCGCATCTTGTATGGCTTGCAGTTTCTTGGGATCTTGCGTCGGGAAGAGGGTTTCGATGAACTGCTCAATCTGTTTAGGTTTGGTTAACATTGCGCAGTTTGACTACTAATAATACCATGAGAGGAAACCTTACCTTGCCACAAGCTATGCTAATCTCAAGAAAGTGGGGATCTCTTGGGTCATTCTTCCTCGCTATCCTCCTTGCATAGGTCTTAAATACGTCGCATACCACCCGCAGGTTTTGCGTTGACTGCATCATAAGGTGGCACGCATCACCTTTGGTGATCTTGATATGACTGTAGAAGATTTTGGGGTTCTGAAAGACGAGCTCGAGAGTTGCAATAGCCATAGTCTGCGGAATAGCAACGAAGTTGAAAACACTCTGCTCCTTGATACCAGCCATGTAGAACAAACACTCGTCTGCATGCTTCAGGGCGTTGAGAACGAGCTCGGAGCTGCAGTAGACAGCTTGTGTACGGTACTTGGGGTCGAATAGGTCGTCCCACTTGTCAACGTACTTGCTCCAGACATCCTTGGGCCAGAATCTCCGCTTATCTAGGAAGTCTTCGTGTACATCACGGATGATGTTGGTTTTTTGTAGAAATTGGCCCATGCTTTCAGACAGCTCCATACGGTCAAGCAGAGCGGGATTGGCCGTGCCACCGTTAACGAATATGCGCGTTAAGCCCTCCCCAACCAAGCCAGCGACGTAATGGCAGTACTCCTCGTATTCGGGAATTGTCTTAACGCCCTCTTGAAATTCAGCGTTCAACGCATAGTCAGCCATGCCGTTACCCATCTTGATAGTGATATCCTCAATGACATCGTAGTATTTCTTGTCGATCTTCTTCAATTCTGCGATCACGTCGTCAAAATGGACAAGAAGCTCGCGATCCTTTTCGTTAGGTCCATTCCCATTGAATGTCCATCCGTCCATCTTTAGATACTTGGAGAACTCGCGCAGCATAGGCTCTTTTGTTGTAGCGGGGAGCGTCATGTCGTCCTCGATGGTGTCCAGCCCTCTCAACACGAGATAGAAAAGGGCAATGGGCACAAGCATCTCAGGTTGCAGCTCCTGAATAACGGCGGCAAAGCTGCGGCTCGTAAGGTTGAGGAATTCGAAGCATGATCGGAGAGTGGGTGCCTCTTTGGAGGGATCGCGCCGATGGACTGGTTCGTGCCAGAGCTTCCTACAATGCAAAGCTTCGAGTCAGCGGTATGTACACCAAGGATGGATGGAGAACAGGGGTAAGCTTTACCATTGTATAACCGACCGAAGTTGGTTCGGGTGGAACATGAAGTAAAGAACGTCCTTGAGACCACCCATCTTTGCGAATAGGCCGGTTAGGGGCACTTAGTAAGTGTGTTCGGATTGGGTTTAAGGGGGAGGGAGATATCCTGGGCTGTCACGACACCTGGTCGGCTGACAACTGCGAGTAGGATAAAATGACAGCAACGATGTTCAAAATAACATTCCGAATGTGAGTAGTATTACAGCAGCTTATTTATATTGGGAATCAGAACGATGTAAAGAGCGGGATGGTGTTTTGTCGTGATAGTTTGGTGGTCGAAAGAATTGATGCGTGTTCTAGAAAAACAAGATTATCCTTTTGAGCGTGCTGTGCTGCGAAGAGATTAGCGGAAAGAAATGACTCCACATCAAATTTCAACCAGCGGAAGGGCGAATCGGCGCACAGGCTTGTGAGCCGGGGATCAACCCCGCAGCCCACTTGCCGCCCCACTCGGTCGAGCAAAGCTCTGGCCTCAGCGAGGAAACAATTAGCCTGATTGGTCCTTTTGGATGTCCAGCTCAGGGAGCTCCACTACCTAGGAACGGGGTTTAAGGCGGTAGGTAGAAAGCCCGACGGAATTTCCCCTTTCTTTCCTTCTGCTAATTGTTATGGGATAGCAAGCTGCAGGTACGCTGTAGGAGAGTGGCACTGTCCATCAATCTGAATTGTCTCGCAGGCGCATTCGTGGCAATTGGGGTAATCCCGACTGTGTGGGTTAGTTCTCGAATCCACCTGCTAGTCGCGCTTTTCTGCTTTTCTCCAACCGAATTGAGGGGCGGCTTGGAACTCTCCTCGCTTTCTCCAAATCTCAATTCCACCACAAACACCACACTCCCTCGCTTTATCATCCCAAGTCTATTATAAGTTTACACTATTGTGTATCATTCACTAGTCAATTCGGCCAATCTTGGTTAACCTCGTCACATCATGGCGCCTCCCGAGTGCATGGATCATAAAGCGACCACGAATGGAACGGATGGAACGCAACCCGCGACCATTGCGGCCACTACCCTTCCTCCGACTTCCACGGCCAAGCCTGGCCCATTGGAGTACATGAAGTCTAGCTAGAGTCAGCCTTCATTGGCCTCTGGGTTAGCCCCTTTGCCTTCGTCCGCGTCGACTAAGAACGCCGAACCTGACAACAACCACCCTACCGACCATACTGAGACTGAAACCGCAAGTACCTCCACCAGCCTCGGAACCAAGAGAGCCGCCGCAGATGATGACAAGAGCGAGCCAGCCTCCCGAGTCCTCAAGCGCAGAAAGGTGGTCGGATCCGTACAAGGTTCCTGGAAACAGGCATTCCAACCCATCGTCGATTCGGCACCCTCGGAAGATGCGTCCATGACGTATATTCGCAACTGGTTCTTTCGAATCGGTGCGCTACATGGGCTGCAAAAGAAGGACCTGACTGATCTCGGCCGATCTGCTATGCTAGGCCACAACTTGCGTCAGGCAGCTTACTCCGATATCAAGGACTACCTACTATCCATTGCCGACCACAACAAGTGCCTCGAAATGCACGCTCCTCTGTTCGCAGCTGAGGCATATGAGGCGATGCAGTTGAAGATGGCTGCGGAAGCGAAAGTGGTGAAGGAGAGTGACACTGAAGAGAAGACTGAGGAGAAGACTGCGGAGGTAAGCAGTGCCACAGAGCTTCCTCAGATGGTTGATGTAGGCTAACTGAGACTTACGTGCCTAGACAACACCAGCTTAAGCTTGAAACCAAGTCGCTCCAAGAGTCCATCATCCGGTGTTAGGGATCAAGTCACTTCTATTTTACAAGGCGGTCTCCATTACCATTCTCAATTCGTCTTATGATCCACTGAGAGGGAAGATGAGTCTACTGAGCATCGGAATTGTTATGGATAATGAATGTTAGTAGTCAATAATTCACAGATAAGAGCTGGTATCGAGAACAGGAGGGAAATGGCTGAAGAAGATTCTGTAAGTTTGCCATGGTCAGGTTAGGCAGTGATTGGTGAAGACATGGAGTCAAATCCATGTGCCCGAGGCCTGAGCTTGGACATAGTTTCGTCTCGTCTAAATATACCAGTTATCGGCACCTAGTAACTCCTTTTACGTATGCTAATTGGAGGTGGTCAGGGGTTTAGTGCAAACTGATTCTAATACGATGCTAGACAAGTGATATAGCTTCATGAAACTTGCGTGTTACTTCAGCAGAAACTAAATGACTTGCTACTACTTAAGAGTCTAAGTCAAGGATAGCATGTAGGACATATGCTGGGTTGTATGTCACCTTGACGGTTATCGAATCAATGCGAGATGACGTTAGCGCCGAGTGACGTTTTCACGTTCGGGTGCTTTTAACCAGCCTTTATTTATTGTTATTTTGCGTTGGATCTGATCGATTTTTCGGGATTCACCAAATTAATCATGTCTAATTGCTTGGAAATGTGTACGACTGTTTCCAAGTTGTTTTTGTCAACATCGAGGATGAACGCTCCCAAAGTACGCATATTGCCGATCAGCCGGGACGTACATCGCACCAAGACTTTTTGCCCCTCCAGTAACTGTCGCTGAAGGGGGTAGTTACATCCCTAATTCGTACTACGTGTCTACCGTAACATAATAAATTTACCTTATACCGACTTTGTACTTTTATACTCGCGGTCAATTTAATCTCGTCTGTTCCCCTTTTCTCTTCAGGTGAATATTTGAACTCCTTATTGTATTTATTCTTTTAAATTGGCCCATTTCTCTCGCTTCAAGGAGCTGTGTTCCGCCATTACGCATTTCTCCGTACTATCCCCAACTAGGACTATCAACCTCAACAGTATATCCACCATGGCAACTCAAGACACCAGACCAACAAGATTTCTCATCTGGGGAGGTAGGGGTTGGATTGCAGGCCATCTTGAGAAAATCCTGAAGAGCCAAGGAAAGGAAGTCTTTACGACGACTGTCCGCATGGAAGACCGTGGGGCCGTCCAGGCCGAGCTCGACAAGATCAAGCCCACCCATGTCCTGAACTGCGCTGGCTGCACTGGCCGCCCCAATGTCGATTGGTGCGAAGACCACAAGGAGGAGACGGTACGATCCAATGTTATTGGGACCTTGAACCTGAGTGATTGCTGCTTTCTCGCTGGAATACACTGCACAGTATTTGCCACTGGCTGCATCTATCACTATGATGATGCACACCCGGTGGGAGGCCCTGGATATAAGGAGACAGACCCGGCAAATTTCACGGGTAGCTTCTATTCTGAGACTAAAGGCCACGTCGAGGAGGTGAGATACCGTCACTGGGGACAAATCCATAAACCGTGAGGGATAAGTTTGATTGACTTACCGTGACCTGCAGATTATCAAGTACTATACGAACTGCTTGATCCTTCGCTTGCGTATGCCGGTGTCAGATGATCTACACCCGCGCAACTTTGTCACCAAGATTAGCAAGTATGAGCGTGTAGTTGACATCCCGAACAGCAACACGATCCTGGCCGATCTTCTGCCGGCATCCATACTGATGGCGGAGCACAACGACACTGGGGTCTACAACTTCACCAACCCGGGCGCCATTAGCCACAACGAAGTGCTGACGCTCTTCAAGGAGATCGTTCGCCCGGATTTCACATGGAGGAACTTCACTGTTGAGGAGCAGGCCAAGGTGCTCAAGGCTGGGCGCAGCAACTGCTTACTGGATACAACGAAGCTGGAGAAGAAACTCTCAGAGTATAACTATTCGGTGCCGGAGGTTCATGAGGCTTACAAACGGTGCTTTGAGAGGATGAAGGCTGCAGGGGTTAAATAAGCTTGGGGTGGGATCTTTGACGCCTAGAAGGATACCCGAAATGACCTAGTGTGTGTGCGGTAAGCTGCATGCCCTCCTTTTTTTCGTTGGTGTAGGTGACTGTGCCACGGGATTGAACTAATTTGCTAGCATATAGATGGCGTGCAGCTGATTCGCATAGAGGAAAAGGTGTTTGTTATTCGTTGTTTTTATTGCGGGCTTATCAAAGCAAGCCCTCTACCGAGATTCCCAATAGATTGATTACCTACCTACCAGGTACCTAGTATTTGACTGTCAAGAGATGCAAACATCGCATAGACGAGCAAGCAACATTGCTACATGTAGGTAAGGGTTTGAAGCCTAAACTCATCCCGCCTAACCTTAAGGCATGCCCAATGTATTAAGTGTACAAGGTCTCAACTTCCAACAAAGATGAAGTCTCTAATATTTGAAGATGGCGGGGTAGATTCAACATTCAATCTTCAGACGACCCCACCATTACATGTATATACATATGTATGTATAGAGTGGAGTTTTGTTTTATACATAAATGTATATATACATGTACCAGAATTGAGATGGAAGTCTAAAACAGAGTCTTGTCTTTTCTATTGCCATTGATTAGACTTCAAAACATGACGTCAAGTGTCGCTGAAATGTTGCGGAATTGTCTTATTTTCGAAGGAGAGACGGGAAAAGAAAAAGCACAGCCCAGAGAAACGACGTAATTGTATGCAAATGCAAGCACATTGGTAGGGTGGCTGAGGACACAGATAATACATATGTACGTATACGGGGTAATTACAACGTGGCGCTGGAATGCCGTGCCGAATAAAGGGGGTCTTGCAACTACCCAGAGGCGGATCTAGGACGTTCTGGACGTTGCAGGCTGACATTCGTCATAGCTTTTTTTTCTTACCTTACCGTATCGCACCGTAGCCTAGTCGTCGCGTCCTCTCGGGCACAACTACTCCCAGCACTGATATACCCAATTCATCTTTCATCCCATCGCATCGTAACATATCTCCTTACTGCAGATCTATCTCGACTCCAGACCCGCACTCAAGTCTACGTACCCATTATTTGTACAAACCCCCGCTGGCCCATAAACCCTCCTAGCCATCCCATTCGTGACTGGCAAGAGGAAGCATGGTAGTTGACACCACGTACTACGACGCTCTCGGCGTCAAGCCTACGGCGACCGAGCTTGAAATCAAGAAGGCCTACCGCAAGCTTGCTATCGTTCACCACCCAGGTTCGCGCGCCTAGTCTTTTGCCGTGGACCCCCACACTGACAAACGCCATCTAGACAAGAATCCAAATGACCCGACTGCCCACGAGAAGTTTCAGGCTATTGGCGAGGCCTATCAAGTGCTATCAGACTCAGATCTACGGAAAGCATACGACAAATATGGCAAGGACAGTGCGAAGCCCACCGAGGGCTTCGTCGACCCCGCCGAATTCTTCAGTAGCATATTCGGCGGTGACGCCTTCGTGGACTGGATTGGCGAGATCAGTCTCATGAAGGACCTGACTACTACTATGGACATCACTATGGCCGGAGACGAAGAAGGAGGCGACGAGTCTGAATTCCCAGGCACCGAGGAAGCCATGCGGGTGAGCGCTAAGGAGGCTTCCACCGCAAACGCGCCACCGCCCGCCGTCGTTGTTGAAGACGAGAAGCCAGCGTCCGAGGCCAAGGCAGCATCGGCACACGACGATTCTCCCCCCGAGAAGCCTCATTTACCCCCGCGCGGCGCTTCCCCGTCTCCCACCGCTTCCGGCACTTCGACGCCTTCGAGACACGCTATACCCATCCGGCCCGCGCTCATGGATCGGCCATCGGATGAGGCACACTTGGTAGGACAGACAGAAGAGGAGAAGGAGCTACGAAAGAAGGAAAAGAAAAAGGGAGGACTGACCAAGGAGCAACGCGAACAACTTGCAGCGTACGAGAGGGAGCGCGCCAGGATCCGGCAAGAGCGTGTCGATACGCTCGCTCGCAAGCTTATCGACCGCATATCAGTATGGACCGAGACGGACAAAGGCCCCGACGTCACCAAGGCATTCCAAGAGAAAACCCGTCTTGAGGTTGAAAACCTGAAGATGGAGAGTTTCGGCCTCGACATCCTGCACGCTATTGGAGCCGTGTACTTCTCGAAAGCAAACGCGCTGCTCAAGTCCCAAAGGTTCCTCGGCTTCGGCGGCTTCTTCAGCCGCATGAAGGACAAGGGCACGCTCGTCAAGGACACGTGGAACACCATCTCGTCGGCCATCGACGCTCAGCAGACCATGGAGGAAATGGCGCGGATGGAGCAGGCGGGCGGCGAGGACTGGACCGACGAGAAGAAGATCGAGTACGAGCGCAGAGTCACCGGCAAGATCCTCACCGCCGCCTGGCGTGGCTCCAAGTTCGAGATCCAGAGCGTCCTGCGCGAGGTCTGTGATAGTGTTCTACATGACAAGAAAGTGCCTCTGAACAAGCGGCTAGAGCGCGCAGAGGCGCTAGTGCTCATTGCTGAGATCTTCCAGAAGGCGAGTCTACCTATTTCTCTGTTTAGTCGTAAATCATGACGTTTGCTAACTACTGGGCAGGCCCAGAGAACCCCTGAGGAAGAAGGAGACTACATGGCCTTCGAGCAACTGGTAGCTGAGGCGGCTATGAAGAAGGAGAAGGAGTCCAAGAAAAAGGGCAAGGATAAGGATCATAAAGATAGTAAGAAAGGCGCCGGCACGACAGACGGAAGCAGTAGTCCTGTTGATGCGCATTCGCATAAGGAAAAGTCGTAAGCGACTCGACTTGTGCAAAGCCGATGATTAGGCGAGGCACTTGATAGGTATAATAGTTGATCACTGCTACACGTTGGAGAAAGTCCCAAAGCAGTGTGCGCTGGCCAAGACAGTTGGGTTAGTTGGCGTCAAATAAGCGGATGGCAGTCAATAAGGGCCAGCAGAACGTAGGATTCAACCTAGCGGCGGTTTGAAAGGACGAGTAGGGAGTTGGTAGTGTGTTGTGACATAGCACCCGTAGATAGATACGCGGAGGGAAGACGGGACCATAACTGGCCGTTCCGGTTTATAGATTGGTCTGCAGGGAGGCTTTGAAGAGACGGAAGAGCTCTCCTAATTGCGATTGAACACACGAGACATCTCTACTCATATAGAGATATAATTCACCCCCAGTAAATATCTCCATCACTGTGAGACCGACCTGTGAATATTTAATGCTACTGCTATCTTATGCTATCGAAGCCGTCGTTCCTGTTCTTGACAAAAGACTACCCAGATAGTTAGCTCCTCTTCCGACGGGCAGACTTAACTTTACCGATCATATTGAGGAAGAGTAGTTGGCCACGGGATAACTGGCTGTGTCCCCCTGGAAACGAATAAGTGGTGTTTTCATTGTACTCACCTGAACCTCCTGTTATTCTTCGACGAATGAACTTTCCTCGAGGAAAAGGCGGCGTATGTCATTAATGCCGAGCTGTCTGGAGCTTCGATATAGCGAAACGTAGAGTTTAAGCAACGTCGTGAGATCAGTGTTGCTAACAAAGGCGGATGTTGGACTTTGGAGCGTTCCATAGTAGGCACTTGCTTCGGCCAGTCTGGCTAAATTAAACGCTATGAAGTTCACTCCGGAGCGCACATTACGCCATTCTAGACATACAGCCAGGGTCAGGTTCACGGGCTGAGCAGAAGGCTGCATCGTAACAAGCTAATTTGAACTGTGTAATTTGATTTGAAGCATTATCGCTATGTAGAGTCTCGAGCCGTGTCAGACTGTTGTCAACTCGCCAGCCTGTTTCCGTTAGAGTACTTATACCTGGGTGAGTAGCCTCTATTCCATACGCCCCGAAGGAGACAATCTCCGTAAAGTCGACATATAGATATGTATTTACATTTCCAAGAAATGGCTTCCCGATAGAACTCGCGTTCACCCGTTCTTTAGGTGTCTACCCCCTCTATGTTGGGCACGTGTACTCTTCGGCTTCCTGATTCATTATTGCTGTGGGGGTATCATTGTGAGACTCGAATAGGAAATATTGGGTTGCGTCAAAGTGGTGTGGAGATGGTCTACCGACCCTGGCTACGCCTGTCCCTGATAATTTTTTGGGTATCCGATGGTGATACACTGAATACAAAGAAAATATTGTGGAATCCAATGAAGAATGTAGCCGTTCAGTACGATTATGTAACTCCGAGACCGCCGCAGTTGGTTATCTTATATGTTGTAACGAATCGTATCCAGAAAGAAAGTGTCGTATGAGTATTAGTGTGCTTTGTACGGGATGTTCCCAACTTCGTCTTTAGCCTCCGTCAACGGCGAGCTCGATGCCACTATCCCGATCTTGCCGCTCGTAGCTCCAACTGGAAAACATCTCAGGGCTGTCCAATAATTTATCGTCGGATGCAATAGTATCATCGGCGGAACCATCTGAGGTTAGTGGTCGCTCTTCCTCTAAATCTAACGGATCCAGCACTCTCCCACCCAGTTTCACATCGCTAACATTGACGTGATACTCGAGTGCCTTTCTGCCTTCATTAATAAGCTCTTCCGTCCAGTCAAGGCATCTTTTGATGCTCTGGTTGATCTTCTGTGAGTCGATGAGTAGCTGCTGGTGCTTGGACAGGTCAAGCTCTAGTCGTTCCTCATCTCGTTTTCGATGTTTCGCGTCCCGTTCCGCAACGACCCTTGGGCTGAGAGAACCTGATGCCGAGTCACTCTCAAGAGACGAATCTTCGTCCCCTTCTTCCTCTTCCTCTTTTTGTTTTTCTTTCTCCTTCTCTGCCTCGGATTCCTCGTCAAGGTCAGACAGGTCCATTATTCCTGTCCCCTGCTCTGAAAAATCTTCTGATGCTCGACTAGACATAAGACTGGTCGGCAAAGACAGTCGTCCCGAGCGTGACAAGCGTCGGAACCTCCGTAATTCTGCAGTTTGTTTCTTTAGTTGACGCTCTAGTGTCCGGTTAATGGCCTCGAGAGAGGCATTTGTAATCTGTAGGTCCTGAACTTTACGTTCGCGCCTTGCATTTGCGACTAGTTCATTCATCGGATCTCCAGAATGAGCTGACTTGGTGGGACTCTGCAGACCTGATCGAGCTTCGTCTGTAGTGGCGGTCTCTTCATTTTCTGCATTTTCCGCAAAGTCCTCGGCGGCTTGTATTATCGAGGCCAACGTTAAAGGTGCGGGCGTGGAAGGAACAGTTATGGGCGGAGAAGCTTCAGGTGATGCTTGAGCGCTCATCAACTTTAAGGCGCTGGAAGAGTGATCCCCCTTTACTAGGCTTCCTTGGCGAGAATGGCCGCCAGCCCGCGATGTGCCACTGCTAGATCGCCGAAGTCCGGGAGAGGGCCCTAACTGAGGGGCGGACAGAGCAGGTTGGACCTGCGGGCGACTTGGTCCTGAAGTATTATTGGCCTTGGAAGATGCATGCGGGACTTGAACCGGAGGTTTCATAGGGGAATTTGGTCTTTGCGGGAGAGAATGGCCGGTGGTTGGGGGATTCGTCGCTGGGCGAGTGGTAGGTGCTTTAGGGACTGTCGATACTACTGAACCCGAACTACGGGACACTGGTGGCGTCGGGCTCTGTCGCAACTCTGGAGTCCCATTGGCGTACATAAACTTACTGGAGAGACTATCCTGCGACTGGCCTAGGGTTGGTGACAATGGAGTCGGCTGGGCGGTCTTGCTCTCTATAGTATTTCCATTGGCATAGAAAAAGGTTGGGCCTTTTGTCTGTGATATCTTAGAGGAAGATGGTGGACGAGAAGGTTTTACATCGCTTGCGTGGAAGAATTTCGAGTCCGCGCCATGGTTGCTGGCGTTTGGGGATATCGAACTGAACGAAACAGCAGGTCTTCTCATAGCTTCTCCTCCTTCAAGTCTCGGGCTCGGTAGACCGAAACTGGACCTGGAATCCCACCCTTCTGATCGCTCCGGATTCGGCGTTCCATTGGGTGTGGTGTTAGCACTATCAACACGATTCTGTCTGGAGCCGGAGCGAGGAGTGACATTGCTGTTCAGATGCGACGCAAAGGAGGTAGGTTCCTCGAAATAAGTCGAGCGATTAGACGAGGCTTCTCGGCTGGAAGTGGCAATGGTAGGTTGCTGCTGACGCGGATTTGTAGGTGTCGCTACAGTTGCCAGAGTAGGGCGCTGCTGTGTTGTCTTTGAGGCGATCTTGGGCGTCAGGGGGTTCCTATTAATGGCCCTTGCGGCGGCAGCACTGAGGGAAGGCATCTGCGTTCTATTCGTGTTCGCATTTGGGTTTGTGGGGGGCGGTGAGGATGTATCGTAGGGCATGTTTCCCGTTCCTGACTCTTTCAACAACGGACTTGTAGCAGGTCCAGCATTTTGGTCTCGTCTCCTGAGGGGTGCTCTCAAGGACGCGGAAGCGGATGAAGCAGTTGTTGTTATGACTGTCTTGGCGACAGCGGAGGCAGTGGTGGATATTATTGTCGGTCTTGACCTGATCCCTGTCCGTGTACTCGTGCTAATGTTGGTGCCCGTGCCTGTGCCCGGTCTCTGCCCAATTGATGCCAGAGATTCGGACGACGCCAGTCGTTTCAGCCCTTTCTTGGTCGCTGAATGGCAGTTCGAACTCGAGGCGCGTGGAACGGAGGGTGGGTGCGTATTGGAAGTATGAGGAATGAAAGTCGCGTTGTGCATGGTTAAAAGTGATAATATTAGGTATTACGAACCCATGTTTGGTGTGCAGATGGCGGGCTGGGAGGCGTCGTTCCCCACTTGCACAAGCTAATACTCGATGTAGTTGTACAAGCGGATAGCAGCGACCGAGCCTGATTAAACTTTTGTGTTGGCGGGATGCTACATCGATTAACCGACTGATCGATACAACGATACCGCTGCTTCCCGAACTATACCTCCATGTACTTGTTATAAACAATTGTAGGAGCCACCCTAAAACGGAGGAAAAGGAAGGTCAAAAGCCTAGGTTATAGAAGAGAGAGCAAACAATAACGTGTGGGAAGAAGGAAGCAAAAGAAATGAGAAACAATGTGCCTCTGAAATTTGATCCAGGTAAACAACATGCCCCGGAAAAATGATGACGTCCCGAAACATACGTCCACGGTGTATGGCCCCTCGTGTTTGGGTCTACATTTGGGACCTCTCACGAAATTGTTTATTCATGCAATAGCATTGGATGGAGGTACCTAACCTACAAGGTACCTACACGGTAATTAACGCTGTGAAACGGCTTTCAAGTTGGATGCCCACACCGCTCCCCCGCAGTTCGGGGCTTAATAGGAGACTATTAAGCTGTATTTCGCCCTAGCATATGATAAATATACCATATGGCATTGGGCGTGCACTAATTTTGACAGCGCCCTACCCTGCATTTTTGAAGTGGGTCAGCTACAGGATCGGGGGGTGTCGGGGCTGCTAGGGCTGCGAAAACATGTGCTCTATTGCACCACCATGTTCTTTTTTCCGTTGCCTATCGCGATCTATCGGCTGAGCTGGCGGCCGGGACCGTCTGCACGACATTACAAACTTTCGATGACCGAAAACTAGGATATTTTTAGCGCTGACAAGGGCTGGCAAACAAACTTCCGGACGCACCTGATCATCCCATCTAGCGAAGTCTAATAAAGAATATTGCGCTAGTGACGACAATCCGTTTTCATCCACTGCTGCTTAGAAAGGAGGAAGGCGTGTTGACACGTCTGGATTATCGCGGCCATGGCGCTCGTCGGCTTGTCGCTGGTTCTGGCTTCAATAGTGTATGCCGCCATTTGGAAGCCGCCCTTTGTACAAACACTGCTGTCATTATGGCGCGGCGACCCTCGGATTGAGCAACCGCCCACAACACGTCGCCCTGGTCCAGCAGAAATCAGGATACACGTGGAGGATGACGACGATGAGCCGAGCACAATGGGCGCAAGTGAAGATGCATCATCCACAGCACCGGCGCCTCAAAGGACAGCAGCCGCCGCTGACAGAGCAGCTATGCCACCTCCGCCGCTCCCGCCTAAGCTTGCGACATCGGGACCCAATGGAGCAGCAACGAGCGCACCAGCGTCGCAATCTAACGAATCGCCTTCACCTCAAACGACACCCAAAGCAGTGCCCTATACGCAACTAAACACCAGCATACCCTCCTTCTCCCTCTCGCCCGAGCCCCCTGCCTCAGCAGCCGCCATTGCGCGCACCACCGAAGCCCAAACCACACCCGCCGCCCTCCCTGCTTTCTCCGCGCCTTCTCCACCTCCTCAGCCAACAGCTCCAGCACTATCTTCAACGCCGGCCAAGACATCCATGGCACCTCCGCCCCGTCCACCCACGCTGAACAACATCAATGGCTCCTCCCTCCTCGGCGTACCCGCGCGCGGTCCAGCGCCGAACCGAGGACAACACCAATACGACCGGCAACCCGGGACCTCGACTCTCGCGCCTCCTCCCACGCACTCGTCCAAGCCCGCCAAGCCGTCGCGCAAGGTAACCCTGGAACCGGGCCGCAGCCCGCTCGACTGGGCGCGCCTGTCCAACAATCCGTCAGCGGACTTGCGGAACCTGGGGCCGGGGGCGCCGTACCTGCGGGTGACGCCGAGCATGCTGAAGCGGCAGACGGGGCGGAAGGGTAAGGACGCGTGGACGGCGCTTGGAGGGCGCGTGTACAACCTCACGCCTTACCTGCCGTTCCATCCGGGCGGCGGGCCGGAGTTACTACGCGCCGCGGGGAGAGATGGGTCAAAGTTGTTTGGTGAGATACATCCTTGGGTGAACTACGAGACTATGCTATCGAGCTGTCTGATCGGGTTGCTGGTCGAAGAGCATGAGGCGAAGAGTGGCGGGGAGATGGAGGCTATGGATTAAATGAGTGGCTTCACATCGAACTAGGCGCTGGATATAGAGGACTTGTAACAATCATGGCATACCGGGGTTCAGTATAGATCAAAGCATAGCATAGCGACGGTTGTATATTATAGAACGGTGGGTAATGAGGCAGTGGTGCTTTTACATTGGATCAGGTTTGGTGGGGAGGCACCATCCTTCATGGTTAACAGCCCATGGCATAGTTAGAGCTAGATAGGTATATAAACAAGATACCCACACAGAAAGAAGCCAAGCCATCACGTATAAGATAAACAGCACATAATCAGTGCATTGATCAATCCTTCATCTCTTCCCAAATCTGAAACGTAGCCCATCATCACTCTCATCATCGCTAGCAGCGACGAACCCAATTCGAGATCTCTTCTTTGCCGGTTGCTCTTTGGTGGGAGGTGGTGCGGGACGCTTCGCTGTTCTCGAAGGCTGTGTCTTCTGAGATGTATTCTGCGTCGTGGTCCGTGTCGACTGTGATTGTGACGTTTGTTGCGACGCTCTAGTTGATCGTATCCTTGGAGGAGGGGCTATGACAACATCTTCCTCTTCGTCATCCATATTTTGGTCTTCATCTTCACTACTATCAACTAGAGGAAGAACCTCAGCAGGCAACCTCTGCGTCTGCTTCTGCTTTTGTTTCGCTGGTTCTTTTGCACGGGCATCGAGTCCCCGCTGATCCTCTCTCTCACCCGTACTCTGACTCTGGCTTTGCGTCTGACTTTGCTTCTTTCTCTTCCGTTGTTGGCTCTCGTCTTCCAACCAGTAGTCATCACCGATCCCAAAGCCTTTTGACTTGACTTCTTCGAGTGCCACTATAATCTTCTGTGGCGGTCGTCCTTGGATGGCCCCACGCTGCTGAAATTTCTTGAAGTTCTTTCGTCCGTTCCACGCGGGATCCCAACGGCCGTCGGCTATATCCTGTTCCCGGCTACGTATGGGCGGAGCTTCTCGCAGTTCTATCGGCTTCTCTATGTGTAAACGGCGAATCGCTGCCAAATCAAGATTATCTGGTGCCGTGGCGAGCTCTTCTCTTTCAGCTTTTGCCCGAGCTTCGGCCTGCTCCCTGTTCTGTCGCGCCAGGTCTAGAATGTCGACCTCTTTCTTGACCTTCGGGGACTTGGTCTTGGGCTTCTGTGTATCTGTGGCGGAGGATTCTACAGGAGTCGGATCTCGAGGAATTGGGTCTTCTCCGGCAGCAATGCGACGACGCTTAACTTGAGCCGCTGTAGGTGCAAAGTCATCCACCAAATCCTGAGCCTCGGAAGAGGGTGGGGCACGGCGTTTCCGTTGCGATTGCCGTGTAATCGGAATAGACTCTTCCGGTTCTTCCAAAGGAGCATCTTGCGACACGAAAAGACCTTCTTGTGAGTCTTCAGCATCTGCCGCCGAAGGTACCGAAGGAGCCGGAACAGCCTCTGGCATGTCATCGTCGTCAAGAGCTACACTGAAACCCTTGAAACGGCTCTTGACTGCTCCTCTCGGTCGTCTTCGCTGTGGCGCTCTCTGTGGTGGAGCTGAAGACTCGTCACCATCTATCTCCATGGCGTCCTGCGCCGTCGAAGACACCTCTACTTGCGACGTACGCGGCGCTGCTTCGGCCTCGAGAGACCGTCGTAAACCACTAGCATCGTTGTTGAGGATAGCACCAAGAAACTCCTTTTGTTCAATGAGTCGTTGGTCTAGTCTCTGGGAGACTACGTTGTAGAAGTTGATGAACCAGTCGCTTGGGGGGTCCGGGATCCATCTAACAACGACAACGCCTTTACCTTCGCTCCCATCCTCGAACTCCCCCATACCCTTCTCTCCAGCGACCTCTTTGACAAATCTGATAAAGTCGTCGATATCTGTGTGGCCCTCGACCGCTTCTTTTAGCAGCGCCTTCCCTCCACCGTCTGTTATGGGCGCCAGTAGATTATCATATTGCTTCCTGTTGTAGAATATAAAAGTATAGCCATAGAAGACCTCAGCGCGGTTAGGGTTTGGAGCAAAAGCCTCGGCTGGTCTTGGCACTGATTCTTCTCCTGGCGGTGGGACGAATTGCAGAGCATCCGGCCAATTCGCATCGAAGTCACTCTCTAATGCGCTCGGCGCCACACCATCATTGTCGTCCTCAGGTGTCGCAGCCGCGATGATGGAACTGTAAAACTCCGGGGTAACGAGGTAACGGCCATTGATAAGGGCTTGCAATGCCTTTGGCACGTTTCTTTTTCTCGATACTACGTGTGTAGTTGACTGATCGTATTCAGCAAGAAACTTTATGTCGAGTTGTTCAAGATCTTCTCGAAGCTTAGACAAAGGATCGGCCTGGATTTCTTTCGCGGTAAAGGAGAAGCTTAAAACGACTGGGAACCAGGTGATGCTAAGATCCGTGGTCAGCAATCCCACGCACAAATAGTAGGCGAACAAGGATACATACCGAAACTTAGACGCGAACGAACCCATCTGGAGGACATTGACATCTCGGGAAAGAACACGCCGTTCACCCTTGATCTTCTCCTCGTTTACCCAGGTCCCTCCCTTGGAACCGAGATCTTCGACGGTGACGCGCGAGCGCTTTGATACAATTTCCTAGTAACCGTTTGAGAAACTATGTATGTCAGTGTATATGGGTGTTGGGATGACATACGCCATTTCCTTCGGCCACTTGATCGACCTGGATAGTAACGTGCTTTCGGGATACTTTCTCAGCTCCCTCTCCTTTGATGGCAAGCTGCCCAGCTAGCTTCTTATCAGTTATCGGAGTCCTCGGAATGAAAGAAGTGGTATAGAGGCGATCGCATACGTTCAGCAACAGTTCGACCAAAGAGGTATCGCTTTCCCGGTCGCAGCCAAAGCCGCTTGCCTAAATAACAGTGATCTTGTCAATCTTCCATTTCAAGACTTAGGCGGGGTGTAAAATGCATCTTACCGTCGAGAGCTTCGCCTTCGTTCTCTAGAAGCCACATGGTCCACTTAAGTTGACTCTGAGCTGCACATGTGGGCGAGACCGCGTCGCGGATCCAGAGCGATTGTGAATGTTCTAAGCGGGGTGGGGAGATGATGAAGCGTGCGGAAAACGCGAAAGGAACCCGTCATCACGTGAAACAGCTCGTATCCGCCGCTTTAATTGAATTGGTATTATAGGTACCTACCTGCCTACCTGATATACTCAGGTATGACGTAATCAATCATTTCATTGAAGGCAATGTCGTCCTTTCTGTTCAGCTGTGTGGCTTAGCTTACATTATACCTACATATACATATATAGACGTATAAATGTATGCAACTGCATACACGGTCTTCTCAATACATGCATATTATCTACAAATCAGGGCCACACTCCAACATGCCGGTAAGTCAACTCGCGTGTTCCAGCTCACACCAGAAAGGGACATATCCTGCGAAATAAAACTGGCGATCACTACAGCGTATTACCGCCCATGGTTGCCCTTTCCGGTGCCCGGCATTTGTGGCTTGTTAGATTAACGTGCCAACTATGCTAACGAAAGGGGAGCCATGCAGCGAGATGCATCTTCTGGTCTTCTATAAATGGTCGCCTTAGGTAATTCTATATACTGTTGAGGGGCTCATAACGCGTAGTACATGTAAGCAGTTCAAACAGTTGTCAGAAGACACCAAACTATTGACGAATATCATCTCTAGATCTATTCTTCTCCCATGTCTCCCAGAGGAGATTATACGGGATGGGGCTATGGGGAAGACATTGGTATAACGTGAGCGACAGCAAGATCCTGGAAGAAAACTCAGCGCTACATCCAGGGGTAGAAGAGGGGCGAGTCGTAAAGTGCATCGTAAGGCTGAATATTTGACAGCCCGATTTGTATATAACTACCTGTTCTCTCTCGGCCTGATCCAACATTCAAAACTCTAGGTCACCGCTCAACTCGTTCAGCTCTACTTTTCTTCTCTGAGCAGCTTTGGATTACGGCTACACCATCGCTTCGAAGGTTTCGAACTCCAAGGTCAAAGAGTTAGGAATTTGTGACTCCATACCTCTGGTATCACATTTCGCTATGCGAGGGACGTACGGCACAGTCGCCCTCGGGGCCATTTTTGGGGGCCTGTTGTTTTCAGGAGCCCAGGCGCAAATGAAAGTCAGCAGTTTCAATGGCAACGTCACAGATGATGAATTGAAATCATTCAACGACTTCGTCGCTACGCTAAAGCCCGGTACGAGTAACAAGGGAAATGAATGGGTACAGGGTCACAGCGGAGAGCAGACAAAAGCCATGGGTCTAGTCTATCAAATCGGCGAACAGAAGGAGACGCTTGATAATATGATCCGGTTCTGCGATGCCGTCTTATCGGAGAGGAACGACCTGGCGAAGGCTCCAGTGGGCCAGTACAAGGTCTGGACTGGAGGCGTTGACCCGTGCTGGCCCAACGACGTAACCAAGACTCCAATTATGACTGGCGGAGGAGAAGGTGATCCAGTCGGGCACTTGGCCAGCTGTTCTTACCTCATTTTGAAAACGAAAAACCTCTATAACCAGAAGGTTGCTGGCGGCGACCCTCACAAATACGGTGCTACCTACTTGGACCGAGCCAAGACGTATCTCAAGCAGGCGGATACTTCGATGAGCAAGCACATTCTGAAGCGGCTGCTGGACCTCTCGAACGGAAACAAGATGTACTTTGCGAAGGACTCGCCTTATATGGGCGGGAAACCCGTCCCCTGGAACCAACAGATGATGTTCAACTATGCATTCCTGAACCTTGTTAACGCACACAAGATCCTCAATGACAACCCTACGCTGGCCGGAAAGTACAAGTCAATCCTGACCGCCAGTCTGGATTGGTTTTTCCACGGAGGTGGTGTGCAAACCAAGAAGAGTAAGAAGGGCAACCCTATCTACGACTGGGGCTACACTATGCCGCGGACTACCGGAGAGGACAACAATCACGGGGCTCTCGACGTTGCTGGATTCGCTCGCACTTACGCCGACGGCAACTACGGCATCACGGCCGACCAGATGAAGCCCTTCGCCAACACGTTCGTTGATGTTATGACTTTGGGCAAGAAGAAGTATGCTGGGAAGGTGGACGGGACGTCTGGAAGTGGTCATGCTTCATCGACAGACGGCATCCGTAGTGGATGGCTCTTCTTGGCTGAATTCCGACCGGATGCATATGAATCTATGATGTCTGCCGATTTGGCAGTTGGTAAAACCACGAAGAGCGCCGACCAGTTTTCCCGTTTCCTGTGGGCAAAGCATCAGCGTGCCAACACTAAGTAGATTCAGGATGGCTGAACGAGGCTTAGAGGTCCGGCAGCTCCCAACGACATACATTAGGATCTTACTAAAACCATTCTTGTTTATATTATCCGACATCCAAGTGCCAAGGGAATGTCTCCGTGGCCTAATCTTAGATACCTAACCTATAAATGAAATTGACGCTGAATTTACCAATTATGCAAACTAAAACGGATGATAACAGTGTCGTTTCTTCATCAGATCACAGCATTGGCATCGAGTCCTAGTTCCCAAGTCCTAGAGGTCCTATGTAGAGGTCCTGGATCGCAAGGGATCATATTATTCACCCCTGTCATTCCTTCATCTCCAACTAGGCAGACGAGCACCGCCCATTGATATTTTGAAGTTTAAGCCCAATTCTATTCACCTCTAATCAATATCATTCCTCCTTTTCATATGCCTACCTCTACACATTTCCATAAAACCATTCAACCACGTTGGATTACAATGAGGCTCGGGGACGCAGGTTTATCTCGCGGCGAAATCTGCTTGTCATATTTCGTATTCTATCCTGCCATAGGAGTCTATTACTGTTTCAGATGCACCATCAAAGCCATCGAGGCTATCGAGGCTACTCTCGATGCCGCAGCCCGCATCCACAACCGGTTCCGGGTCCGGTTTCGCCGGCTCCCAAAATCAAAGCCGTTGGCTATAAACCCATCACCAAAATCCAAAACCAACTCCGCATCTCCCACCCCCGGCACGCCTACATCATTCCTACACCTCCCACCCGAGATCCGCCTGCACATCTACCGTCTCGCGCTAGGAGGGCAAGCCATAGCGCAAGTCCGCACTCGCTCTTCGTACTGGGGCCCACGACCTCAAGCCTGGGACCAGACCCAAGGCATCCGCGACGACGCAGACGAGCCAAGCGAGGCGTTGCGCTGCATCGTCGGGCTCGGCGGCTCAGGGCTACGTCAGCTGGTCGCCCCGCCGCACCACGGGTGCGTGCACTGGGGGGCGGTATCGCAGCTGGTCTGCGGCGAGGGCTACCACTTCCCGCCTCGTTGGGTGCACCCGGAGAAATACGTGTTCCACTCGGATCTCATGCGTGCGTGTCGCTTGGTCTATGGCGAAGTCCTGGACGTGCTGTATGCGGATAACACGATCTCACTCTTCGGTGCTGAGATCGCGCGCTACTTCTGCCGCAACGTGAGTCCGGAGGGGCTGATGAGGGTGCGCTGCGTGCATGTTGCACACGTAATACCGCCCGATGCCTGGGACTCGGCGTCGCAAAAGAAGAGCGTTGAGGGAGCCATGCGCATGCTAAGGGATTGTCTCCCAGGTCTGAGACAGCTTGATGTTGAGGTGGCATTGGCGTACGGCCAGCCGAAGGATCCAGAGCGTTTTTGGGCTTGGTTGAGGGATGATGTACTGGGACAGTTCCGCGGTTTAGAGAGGTTCGTGCTGAAGGTTTCAGTGTACATACCTTTCACGCCGCAGCGAAGTAGAGGCTGGGAAGGATGGACGCCGTCGTACGAGCCCCTGAGCTCATGGAATGACGATGAATATCGAGCCCTGAAAACTAGGGTGACGTAGTTAGATGAAGTGGTATTATGTTAAGTCAGTTTCATCTCGGCCTCATAGCATATCTAGATAACTATCGGGCTACTATCGTCATAAGGGACGTGAGGCTAGGCAGTATCAATGACCTGCTCTAGGCGAAGTGCTTATATGTTAGTTCCGAATTAATCGTATCTGCCACACTGAATCCTCATACTGACAAGACTTCATAATATGTATCCATTATGTCATGTAATTCGTACAACTATCGTAACGGCAATGAGCCCAATTAGAAAGTGACCATTTCTGGTATGTTGCCTGGCTGCTTTTCCCAACTCTAAAAGCGTTTTCATCAACCATGAGATCATGCATCATCACGTCATCCCCTCACAGCGCAATGTTCGTAGTATAATGAGTCATTTACAATGCTCATTAACTCCCCTTAATACCCTCGCGAATATCGGCGACCGTCGCTGGACCTCCTGTCTGAATAATACGCCGCAGGGGGGGCCCTCGGGCTTCTGCCACGCGGCTGCTCGACGTAGACGGGTCGCGTAATGCTCACGACGGACGTGCGCCGCGGGCTATGATGCCGATGGGAGTGATGAGAGTGACGAGAGTGCGACCTGTGGCCATGCGTCTCTCTAGGGTACCGTGTGGAGGCGTGGTAGTGTGAAGACGGCGGCTTCTCATTATCCGGCTCAAACGTAGTACCCCAAGCTCCGGGATTTCGGAAGTTGACGCAGGATCGGATGATCCACAGCAAGATCAAGAACCCGGCGATGGAGCCGATGACGATGCCGGCGATTGCTCCACCCGAGAGGGTTTGCGACGAGTTGCCATTATCTTGCGCGACGACTGTTGTGGTGCCCTGCCGGGCGGCGAGGACCTTGGTGATCGCCGCCGGGAGAGTTCTTGTGGGTTTGATGTGCTCGAGCTCGCGAACTAGGATTTGACCGATGGACGAGCCATCCGAGGCCGGTGTGGGCAAAACGGGTGCCATGACGGATACAGCTTTCCTCTAGTGCTTCTTCAAGGCACAATGGCTTGAACTTAGAAACCGCAGGTCGTTGTCGGCGCGCCACACACAGTCCGAGTTAAAGTTTGACGGGTACGGGAACTAAAAAAAGAGCAATGAACCATAAGTTGCGAGAAGGAGGGTGAGCAGAGTAAAAGTAGTAGGGCCGACATGTTGGATTCTCACAACAACGTGACGATAACATGGACGACGAACGATGACCTCATAGCTGCGAAAAATTGTAACCTGCCCGGAATACTACATACTCTAAGATGTGCCTAGGCTCACGGTAACTGAGAAAGGAGGCTGGGATGCAAGCCCATTACCTAGCTCATCCTTGCTCCCCCTCCTCTAAGACGGGCACGTCCTACATCCTAACCAGATGTACGTAGTATACTAATAGATAGTGCTTATGAGGGAGGTCGGTAGAGGTAGGTAGCATTTTCAATTCCTGAAAGTCTTGCTAGACTATTCCTTGCCTTGTTCTTCTTTAGCGTGTGCCGCGAACGAGATGCCCCGGGACCTTGGCGTCGCTATTGGTCCGTCCAATCCCCTCCACCCCTCACCGTGGTGCGGCTCTCAATAGATCACTATGATGTAAATGTGAAGAAGTGGGGAGATTCAGTCGATTGGGTCCGAGCCCACTACGTAACAGATACTGACTTGCATATATACAGATTTAGTTGCGGTACTCGCCGACTCTATGCGGTCTAGTAAAGTAACGGAGTGCTCGGGGAGGGCATTTCTAGTGACTTATATTGGGTATCGTATTCGTATCACACTATGATCTAATCGTACATATCACATGCGACCGACCGTTCTTCTAGTACGAAGCTATATTCGTTCGATTGCATACTACCAAGAGGAAGACTCGATTCTTCTTGTTAGTTATTGCTATTGTTTTATTATTATTATTTCGTAAAAAAGGAAACCTGCTTCATATGACACCGAAATTCATGTTTTCTAGCCAAGACTAAAAGATCCTCCAAGGAAAACGCGCAATCATTACGGGCTGTATTAATAGAGTGAACCTCGCTAGCGATGCTCTCACTACAAGTATCACAAGGATTCCGACCGCATCAATTCTCAAAGTGTCGTCAATTACCACACCTCGTAATGCTTATCGAGGGCTAATCCACCTTTACGTCTACCGCAAGAACTCTCAAAGTCATTAGATGATGCCCAGCATTCACAATTCACCAAGGAAGTTAAAAGGTATCCTACATGGCATTGTTCTACTCCGTCAAGTCGCAAATCCCTATAAGTTTCTGCTAGACAAGCTATCAATATATTCAGGGGTTTTCCATTGACGGTATTCTGCTTTCTGAGATAGTTCAATGGGGTTTATTAGAGATGAGAGACTGAGGGCACAGTTATCGGCTCCTGACGAATTTGCTCATGATGACATAGTCGGGGATGTATTCCTTGCCAAATCGCAGTTTTCTTGGCTCAGGTGAGATTTCGTCTTTCTCAAACCCCGACTTTTTATAGAAGGCAAAGGCTCGCTCATTACTTAGAAAGCAAGTGAGCATAACTTTCTCAATAGGAGGTGTGTTGGCGGCAACGCTCTCTAGGAACCCCATTAGTGTTCTTCCCAGGCCAGTCCTGCGGAATATCATCAGCTCACTATACGGAGGGCGCCAGAGATTGATGGTTGTCATACCCTTGTAGCTCTGGCTTGAGGTGTATTTCATAGCAGTAGACGACGGGTTCGCCTTCTTCGTATGTAGGCATAAGAGAGGTAAAGCCGCGGACGCTTCCCGTGACGTCCTTCACGATGATGTATCTTAGCTCAGGAGACTTCATCTCGGCAAGCTTTTTGCTTGGTTTCCATCCAGTTGTCGAGGCCTCATAGTCAGCCCGGCTGGTTTTTTCGACTAGTCTAAAACACGCATCGAGGTCCTTGCTGCTCAAGTTCCCTGCTTTGGTAAGACTGAGGGAGAACTTGTCTTGCGTCTTGGGGTTGATCCACTCGGCCCATGTTGGCGAACTTGCTCATGTTAGTGCATATGTTGCCGTCAAAATTGTTCCCAAGAGCCGATTCGTAAAATACCTAGGACACAGGTTCTCTTTAATGAAAGCATCGTCATCCTTGTGGTTCACTCGTTCGATGGGGTTTGTGGCAGCACGTCTGCGCTTAACGCTCTGCTTAAGGGTCTTCATCGTGACCGTTTACGTGGGTGTGATCGATGAGAACTATGTGTTTCTGCCGCCTGTGTTATCATCATGTGTGTATAGTATCACTGCCTATGAGATGTTCATCTGGCAATGTGTACGCTCACGAGTTTTCGTGATATGGATGAGTTGACATGGGCTTGTGCTGTTTGGAATCTGTAATCAAACTGACCGGATACCCGGTATATACATGTGCACCATATCTCAAATCTTGAATTGCTCAATTGACGTCTCAGGCCCCGCTATGGCTCAATCGAAGTTCTAAGACGTCGTTTAACCGCATAATAGCACAAACCCGTAATTTTAGACTCATTGGTAGCCGTACATGTACCTGCAGAATACTTGCATGCACGTAGACTTTACTCTTCAATGTCTTGATAAGTCAACCTCTCCCTCCCCATGCGCCTACTTCGAGGTAGACCGAATTTATGCTCTGCCATTGCGGTCCGAAGCTATGCGACCATCTCACCCAAGGGTCGGCTGGGCAAAGCCCTGAGCCTGGATCATGTGTGTTCTTCTAGTGGCTTTCCTAGTCTTCATTATACGTATATCTGAACTGACAAGGAAATATGCAGTTTCTACTGCGCTCACGCGCCCTATCACTATATCGCAGCATCATCCGCGGGACCAGACAAATTCGTGACCCGGCAACTCGAGCCGAGACGCGCAGTTTCGCGCGGGCCGAGTTCGAGCGGCACCGCCATGTCACGGATATAGGTCACATACGCTATCTCTTGTCGACTGGCAAGACGGAATGGGAGAGCATGGAGAGGTATATTGGGGGCATGTAGCGTACTAGGTATATATGTGGCTTTGATGTAGTGCGGCGTCTAATGATCTATTGCTTCTCCATGATGCCGGCTAGTCTAAGCGCATAGAAGTATGGAATGCCACATGCGCCATGGTTACTATCGGCCAATTCGGGCTTCAATCTCGGACCATGTTCGTCCAATCTTGTGTGCATCGAGTACATTATATTATACACATCCCAGCGTGAAATTCAGAGCGTCCTGGATTGTATCTCCCGCTATTTTCGCCCGACGTCTGTTAGCATGTATCGATTGTGTCCGTTAACCCTGCCGTTGCTTGTGTCTCGGATTCGCGCTGCAGATGATATAGAGGTAGCCACGATGTCGCTTGCCCGACTTTCTCCTCACAACCTGTGATCGTTCCCACATTAGCCATACGTCCTCGCGATATGTCCTCTCCAGGTAGTTACGCAGCTACTAGTCGAGGAGGGAGGTGCTGAAGCCGCCTATGACTAACCTTGCAGTGTTCGCACCGCTTCTTGACCGAACTGTGGACCTTCATTCCTCTTGTCTGCTGCTGCGAGATGGCTTGTGCTGCTCTCGTCGCATTTATCGTCGCTACGGCGGGTCTCGCTGTGGTGCTTGGAGCAAGAACTGTCTGAGAGATGTTGCGGATGGGTTGTGTTCGCAGGACTTGTCGGGCTGTCGGCGCAGTGCGAAGGGACAATGCCCGGAGCGAGGAGATTAGAGAGGAGCTCGCCATTTTTCGGGAGCGCGGGCTTGTCGCTGCAACTGACCGTCGAGACTGGTATATTTAGAGTGGTGACAGTCACGATCAGGATTAGGATTTGGATGAATCAATGCGGGTGTATCCGTGGATGGAAAATCCGCTGCTCAGCATGTGGATCCAAATACTGGAAGCTAATTGGCTGCTTTATAATATAAAAGGACCCTTGTGTACATCAGGAGCCGTACCCCCGTCAGCCCCGTGTATGTACCTAAGGTACCTATGCACGTATCGTGTAAATTATTGCGTTCAATGTTGGATTTCCGAGCTGAACTGATGGGGCAGCTCCCTTTTCTATTATTGAAATCTATCTTTTAAGGTATCGCCATTCGCAATGTTCGTTGATGTCCTTGATCATGAACCCGTAGATAACTCACCGCAAATCCGCAAAACTCCCGTCATGAATCCATTGCTCAAACTCATAATTCCCAACCTGCTAAGGCCGAGATGCGCTACTCAGAGCATCTGCTACCACCCACTAACCGCTAACTCCTCAGGAAAGTCTTGAAGACGGCGCTTTGAGTGCAATCTTCCCATGGGTATCCGATCTCCTTGAACGACTTCTCCAAGTCTGGCACGTCCGCGTCAGGGCATTGTATGCCCGCTAGGATTTTACCTACATCACTACCGCCATTCCGATACTGGAACAGGCTGATATTATATCTCAACCGCAGCGTCCTCAAGAACTTCTCAAGGGCGCCAGGGCGTTCCGGGAAGTTGAACATGTATAGCCTTTCATCCGCAACATCCGATCGCCCGCCAACCAGGTAGCGGATATGTGACTTCGCCAGCTCATCGCCTGACAGATCCGTGGCTGTCATACCATCACTGTTGATCCGGTCCACTAGCGCTTGAAGCTCTTGCACTCGCTCCGACGCTGCACCAGTTAACGATATACCAATTAGGATGTTGGCTATCTCGCTAGTGGCGTAGCGGTAGGAGAACTCGGTCACAGCATGCGGCATCACATGGTTAATCAGCTCAGCAAAGGCACCCGGTCTCTCGGGGATGCTCACGCGGAGCAGGGCTTCCTTTCCTTCGCCCAGAGTGGCTCGTTCGGCCACGAAGCGCAGCCTGTCGAAGTTCATGTTCGCACCGCTTGTAATGGCTATGACTGACCGATTCGAGTTGCTCGATGGGTTCGCTACAACCCATTTCTTCAGGCCGGCAAGAGCGAGAGCGCCCGCGGGCTCTACTATGGACCGAGTGTCTTCGAACACATCCTTGATAGCAGCGCAGGTCTCGTCCGTGTTCACCTCAATAACGTCATCAATCACTTCTTGGCAAATACGAAACGTCTCCTCGCCGACAGTCTTAACTGCTGCGCCGTCCGCAAATAGGCCTACTTCCTTGAGTACCACCCGTTTGCCTTGTCGCAAGGATTGGACCATTGCATTGGCATCCTCGGTTTCGACTCCAATGATCTTGACGTGTGGTGCAATACGCTTAACGTAAACGCCAATGCCCGCGATGAGCCCGCCTCCTCCTACACAGCAGAATATGGCCTCCAACTTCTGGATGTTGGTCTGTCGCAACAGCTCCATACCTATGGTTCCCTGTCCAGCGATAACATAAGGATCATCGAAGGGTGGTATGTTGATCAATCCGTGTTGCTGCTCCAGTCTTGCGCATTCTTCTTTAGCAGCATCGAAGTCTGCGCCGTGGAGTACTACACAGCCGCCTAGTCTCGAAACGTTTTTATGCTTGATGCTTGGCGTGCCTGAAGGCATGACGATGGTTGCAGGTATCTTGAGAAGTCTAGCAGAGTAGGCTACTCCCTGGGCGTGGTTCCCAGCGCTGCAGGCCACGACGCCCTTCCAGCTTTGTGCTCGGTCAAGATGTGCCATCTTATTGTAGGCTCCGCGCAGTTTGAAGCTGAATACGGGTTGCTCGTCTTCTCTCTTGAGCAAGACATTGCATTCGAGTCGGTTCGAGAGGTTCGTGGCGGGCGTGAGGGAGGTCTCTTTGCAAGCTTCGTACACCCTTGAGGTGAGGATTAGGCGAAGGTACTAAGCAAATAGGAAGCAATCATTAGTCGTTCATAGACTTCAGTAAGACGGTTGGAAGGTGACGAACGTCGGGGTGCCCATTAGGCAAGATGAATTCCTCGGGCACGATCCCCTTGATCTTGTCTTGTCTACGCTCCGATGGCGGCGACGGGTTTGCGCTGTACTCCGTGAGAGACAAGCCAGATAACGAAGGAGTGCGTGGGACATGGCCGTTGACACCATTCCCGGCACCATTGGCCATTACGGTGTCAATTGGCTCAGCTGTTGCTCCTGGCATGTTGAACCACCGGAATCCAGCTAGTTTTTCTGTTTTGGCAAAGATAGAGACAATGACATGGCAATTGTGCTAACTAAGCACCAAAATTATTTCTGACTCCCAGTGGTAGGTAGTGATGGTGGTGGGGCATTTCCAATGGGACGTTGAACCTTCTAAGGTTAATTCCTGCAGAAAGCTTCAGTGGGGTCCTACCCGCCTAAACCTTCCTGCTCCTAGCAGTCTCCGGGAACTGGCATGGAGGGGTTAGCCCGGTACCATTGGAGAACCTAACCTTATTCCTCTATAATTTGCATCTTATCGCCTTATCCAGCGGCACGCTAAGACCTCTATGTACATAATGTTTAGCTAACTCGTTCAATGCTTAAACCTTCAATTTCGAATTTGCGCAAACGAGCTCGACCTACCGACGTCAGCGTCATAGGCTACTCAACATTTCTCCCAAACTTGCCGTTCGATTTTGGGCTACGAAGATTTCACGGAGGAGTAGTCAATAGCCAACATAGACTCAGTTCACTATGGCGGACAGGTCTATGCCCTCGTCCTTTGACGGCGACAGGTGTGTCTCTCCTCTTTCTTCCTTATCCTCGTCAAGTTACACATGCATCGGCAATCATGAATTGTATAGCTTACAAATTCCCTATGTAGAGAATACAGTGAAACCGCTTCCCAAAAGCTCGGCCGCAAACTTCGAGAGGAACCTCTCATCCCGCTCGGTAAATCGTCTCCGCTCGTCCAATATCACCTATCATCTTTTGCGTAGCCTAGGCTGACAATTGCCGCACGACTTGGCTTCCAAACAGGAGCTATACTCACCACACTTGCCCTCTACAATGCCTGGCGTGCCATGCGCCGTGGCGACCACGCGCAGGTTCAGCGTATGTTCCGGGCTCGAATAGGCGCCCAGGCATTCACCGTCATGGCCATGGTGGCGGGCGGTGCATACTATGGCGCAGACCGGGAGAAGCGGAAGGAGCTCATCAAGCTGGAAGCGCAACAGCGTGCCGAGGAGAGACACCAAAAGTGGTTGAAGGAGCTCGAGGTCCGAGACGAGGAAGAGAAGCAGCTGAAAGCCGCCATGAAGCGTAGGCAGGAGCGCGTTCAACAAAGACGCGCCGAAGAGAAGCAGAAGGGGGATACGCTGAAGGCTGAGACAAGTTCTGATGCCGATGGGCAAGTTCCCCCGGAGGAGAAAAAGGAGGCATCGAGCGTATTGGGCGCTCTGTCAAATTCTGGTCGTGGCTGGTTCGGAACGAAAAAGACCGAAACCTCAAGTCCAGCGGAAGAGAAGAAAGTGGAAGAGAGTAAAAAATAAGAAACTTTCAGGGGCCAAGTTGATGGCTTTGATGAAATTATGTACATTGTGAGGTATACAGTCGGCTCAACTCCCCCCAAAGCAGCATCGTACCAAAGTGGAACTGGTATTGGAAGGATTTGGTAAAGAGCATCTCGGAAAAGGTGTTGAGAGCTCGTGCTTACGCCATTGTATATATCCCAATCGGTAGGCTAATCCCCTGCTAGTAGTACAGTACTAAAGGGTTCGTTCATATACCGAGTTCAAGAGTAGAATTCGCTCGCCGTCAATACGACAACAGCAGCAACTATTGCACAGTGTTCTCAGAATTCGTACGCCTTTGACGCCATTTCAACCTATCTGTAGTCAAGCCATTGATCCTCCACTCCTATTTGCGCCGATCAACCCTGCCATTTCAAGTAATGCCCGGTCCGCGGCAATATCGCCGGTGCCCAAATTGATCCTCCTCCTGGCCTCGGCCTCCCGAGCCTCCCATTCCCATCTCTCCCTCTGTATTCTCGCTTCTTCGTCGCCTCCACAACCCCATACTTCGATTTCATCAACCTGAAAGCGTTCCTGAAAATTGTACTTTCGAGATACGCTGGTTGCAAATGCCCCACCTCGAGCGTCGTAATCGTGGGTGAAGACGCCATACTCGAAGCTCGAGTCGACGACAAGCGACACGGGCCCCAGATGTCGCAGTGACTCGTGGCGAGATGCCTGCTTCGGGTGTGGGCAACCGAAGTTGATTCCCGGGTTGGCTGTTGGTGGTTTCGCGAAAGCTACGTAGTCGCGGTTTAAGGTCGACGCAGGGAAGACGTCATGCGTAGGAGCAAGTTGAAATAATAACATGTCCTCGCCTCCAAAGCATTCCCTATGCGTATGTCGCCATGGCTGTCTGACAAACGCCCCGAATACTAAGCGATCCCGATCCGGCAGGCTGCCGTTAGGGAATCTCTTCGGCGGTAGAGATTCATTGAAAGCTCCCTCTGATCCGCCGCTGCTTGGAGAACCTGAAAGCCTGGTCCCAGATACTAGAAGAATAGTTGGGGCACGCCAATTGAAGACCTTCGTTTCAAAGCTACCCATTGAGAACCCAGCTTCAGAACCCGAGTATAGCAAGCGCAGCCGGCGGAATAGCTCATTTCCGCTGATGAAGAATGACAACTGAGACAAGACGCTGAGGTTCAGAATCTGCCCCTTATCTTGTAATAATGGAGGTCGCAGAACCGCTGGGGTTATGGGCTTAGAAACACCATTCTTACGTTTGGAAAGATCGAGATTCTTGGAGAAAAGAAAGTGCTCAAATAAGGGATTGAACCCATCGAATAAGAAAGGGAAATTCAACGGGAGAGCCTTGTTGAATTGGGCATACGTAATACCAGGAGACTTCTCAGCGTTGACAAAGGCAGATAAGATGTTCTCGGCTGTAATTCTCAAATCCTCGAGCTCCGAGCCAGTGACCCGATACGCATAACTAGAGAGGTTCTCCTGAGCATCTAGTGGGGATACCAGAAGTAATAGCATAATCAGCTTCCTGAAATTATCTGTGGGGATCATAGCCCCGTGCGTAGTAGCGGCGTGCGAGTCACCCGTTTTGAAAGCATCGTTGACATCGAGAGAGTCTAATGCGGCTAGGACAAGCTCGTCATCGTCCACCGCATCGTCTTCCGGGTCGTCGCCAGCCTCGTCAACGGCAAAGCCAGGAACGTGCCTATTAGAGTTTGGTTCTGGCGTACCCGCACCATTCTGTTGCCTTCCTATCTCGGACAGCTTACGATCGTAGACAGCCAAGCTCTTGAACAGCAGTTTCCTTCTACTACTAGCACCTTTAGCTAGAATCTTGGTATACCGCTCAGTCATTATAGCCACCACCATAATCATCTGCTCGAAGCCAAGTATCACGGGGGCATCTTGGAGGAACGGGAAGGCACCGATGTAGGATAACATGTGGAATACGATGGGTGACACGGCGAGGATGTCTGGAAGCTCGAGAAAACGGGCAATGGTGTCCTCCTTAAGATAGCGCACATTTTGCTCATGGTCGGCTAGCGACTTGAAGTTGTCTTTGAACGAGTACAGCTCCAGCGGCTCGAAGCATTTGCGAGCGAACTTCTCGGCCTGAGACACCATCAGATGTCAGCTTGAGCTAAGCTCGAACACGTGGGATGGTTAGCAATCATACCAAATCAGCGGTAATTTCCTCTTTAGAGGGAGGTCTAGCCTCATCTGATAGGGACTGCCCCATGTTGACCTTCTAGATAGATTGAAGCCATTCCAAAGCAGACGTAAATGGAAGAGTGAGTTTAGGAAGCGTTTGTTCTTGGGAAGTGAGATTAGATAGGTACCTACCTACCTTGCTTCTTGTCACTTCCAATCAGAGATGCGCGTAGCTACGTGCATGTACCTACATCAGTGTGTACATGTACCCAGAGTCGGACAATTCGGGAGACAGGGCTACATGTACTTGGAAGATGGTGGGGTTATGGGGCGACGCTAGGGTGGTGTGGCGTACGGTACATGTACAATACCTGCGCTACGACCTTCATTAATCATAAGCAGAGTTGCCATCTATGTCTTGGCCTAAGTTGTCGCCCTTGAATATCGCACCATCGAGGGCCCTGGATTCTCTCGTAATATTAATGCTTTGTTAAGAACAAAGGCGACTTGTAATGTTCTGTTTTAAACTTGTATTCACGGTACATCATCGGGGTTTTAAGCGCTCATCCTTGAGTCCTTACAATAAATAAGAAGAACGCTAAAGCATACTTGAGGGATCTCGATAGGAGTCTTGACTTCTTTGAGTTGCGACTTATTGTACGCGGCTTCTCGTCTTTTCTCTATCACTATATGAGCGTAGACTAGGACTCAAGAACTTTGCCACTGTACCTGATCAAAGCCCAATTTCTATTCCCGCCTCAGGCTACATGCCTGGATCTGTACCAGCTTAGCTACCTAGGTAGAAGTTGGAATGCTTGTGGTCTGTTAAAGGGCATTGCGAGTTAGGACTGCCATTCTAATTGACTGGGGAGAGCGGTTATAGGGGTAAAGGAGTTACTCACTACATATTTTCATGCAATAGTTCTGATTGGTACCTTCTTCCGGGAACAGCTTCATGCAAGTATTGTGGCATGTCTGTTCAAAATGCTTGTTCTATCTGATCTAGGACATTCTTCGACTCTACGGTTGGGTCTGGCTGAGTGTCGTCATTGGGCGTAGGAGCAGGCAGTGCCGCGCTCAGAGCGATAAGACCGAAAATGATGCTATAGGACGCATGTATTATGGATATAATTGTATTGGTAGAGACCAACGTCCATCAGTAGGGTAAGCAGTGCTGACTTGGAGCTCCTATTATATACCTCTCTTAAGGTAGCAGTTGCTGTTTGGCATTCACGGTTTCGACTCTAGGTTACGTATCAGCATGGTGTTCAGGTAGATTGCATAATTGTTTAATCTCACTTGCGCTGAGGCGATCATTCATATGTACCATACGGCACTTGATGGAGCCTTAAAGGTATCATTCGAGCGCCACTGACTCTGCCGGTTCCAAATGTCGATAGATACATGAATAACTGTGTTCAGCTTGGTCAACAAGTAGCTACAGACCCTAGGCACCCTCGATTACAACACAGCCGACTCGAATTGTGCGAGCCATGAAGCTATTCTAGAAGTAGTTCAACGGCTCTGTTACAAACGGGCCATCCATTACCGGGGTGGATTTATCGTCTCAAACTTTCAAAGTCAGTGTGTAGTCAAGCTGTCATCGTGGTGTAGTTATAGAGGTATAGTTTACCGGACCAAACTAGCCAGCAGCACGGACGCTAAGGTGCAGGAGCTCCGACAAGCTGGGATTAAGGCGTGTGGGGGAGTGCCATCCAGTCTGCCAGTCGGGGGAGATAAGGAGATAGGACGAAGAGACGCGCACCCTGCGGTCTGATCTGAATACCTCTAGGTACTATAGGTATGAGCATAGCGAACATTCTACTGCTATATCTCCAATGCACCTAGATATACTATATAATAGATGTATGATTATGCCTTACCGTTATTTTCTGCTTTCGCTTGTTCCTTATTTTGAAATATAAAATAAAGGAATAAATAAAAGAATAAAATAGAGTTGATCAGAAAGAGGTATCGGATTGAGATGCCTTCTAATGAGATGCACGTAGCCATCTGTGGCGGTGCTACTATGTAAATACTTGTACCGCCCCTATTTCGTTATCTTACTACTAGCGAGACCCCCCCCCCCCGACTCCAGGAGCTACCAACGTTAAGATCGCGCTAGGGGTTCTAGATCTCAGGGGAAGGACTACGCTAAACGACCTGAATAAATAACATCAGGGTCTGCCCCAGCTCCACTCAGCTCCACCTTCACATGCCCAGTTTCGACATATGAAGCAAGCGACGTCTCAATTCATCATAGAGGAAACAAAGTGGCTGATACGTTTACTCGGATTGTATGGACTGCAAGCCCTGCATACAGGAGCTATGGTGCAGCAATCGTCTCAATGGAAATGCAAGGACAGCATAAAAATACACTCTGCGCCCCCCTAACCTTATCGTGAATGTTATAAGTGTCACAGGTGCCGTTCTTCTCGCGACAGTTTGTCTTGTAGTCATCGCCTTTCTTTCGTTTCTTGGGGAAAAAGACAAGACGAAGAATAGATAATAATTAGAATATCCAAGTAATCGACTTGAGTACATGATACCAAAACAAATTAGCTAAGATGTCTTTACCACTTACCCCCGTCAAATGCGACGATAAGAGAGAAGAGCAGCAGCACAAGTCGGCCTGGTTCCAATTCATCAAGGTATGAATGATGATTCCAACACCCCCTTCTCTCCGAGTTACCAAACTAGTTTGCTAACTCGCACTTCAAGTCTGTTGCGACCTTCAAAGGAGATCTCACATCCTTAACAGCGCCGCCCTTCTTACTCGCGCCGCAATCAATCGTTGAATACAGTACATACTGGGCTGAACACCCGAGCCTTTTGGTATCACCTGCACGAGAGGCATGCGCTGAAAAGAGGGCTCTGCGAGTTCTTCAGTGGTTTCTGAGCACCCTAAAGCACCAACACGCCACCAAAGACGAAAATGGAAAGAGGAAGAAGTTGAAGCCTCTGAATCCATTTCTAGGGGAGATTTTTTTGGGCAAATGGTTAGACGACGCTGGAACCACGCATTTGGTGACAGAGCAAGTCAGCCATCATCCACCCGCAACGGCATTTAAAATCTGGAACGACGCACACGGTGTCAGGGTAAGAACGCTCCTGTAGAAATCTAGCTGTTTGCTGTGTTTTGACGGCCCTACTAACACACAGCTACTAGCTCGAGGGTCATGTCGCGCCCAAAGCCTACTTTTCATCCACTATAAATATCGAGCGACGAGGGTACAGCATACTGCATATTGATAGATACGACGAGGATCACTGGATCACAATGCCGAAAGCTCATGTCGAGGGCATTGTGACCTTCCAGATTGCTCCTGAGCTTAGTGGCATCTCTTATATACGTAGTTCCTCCGGCTACACGTCGCGCATAAACTATTCATCCAAAGGTTGGCTGAAGGGCAAGAGCAACTCCTTCACCGCTACCGTATACCGAGAAGACGACGAAAGCAACCCCTTGTACGTTCTGGAAGGTCGATGGAGCGACTCATATACCGTCAAGAACGGCAAAGGGAAGCTACTCGAAACGGTCGATCTGTCTTCGTTGAGGAAAACACCGATTCAAGTTGCGCCAATCGAGTCGCAGCATCCCCTCGAATCCAGGCGAGCATGGAAGAATGTCGTCGACGCCATCCACGCTAACGATGTCTTTGCCGTGGGACACGAGAAGAGCAAAATCGAGAATGCCCAGCGCATGTTACGTAAACAAGAAAAGGAGGCCGGTGAAACTTGGAATAGACGATACTTCACACAGGTCGAGGTGGACCCTGTTGCAGAGAAGCTCTCAATCAAGAGCAAGGCCGCAGGGGATAACCATGATAATATGATCTGGAAATTCGACGATTTCAAATACAGGAAGATCATAGAGTACCAGCAAAACGGCATTAAGAGTCCTACTCATACACGCTTTGATTCAGGCGTTGGTTTCTTGGAAGAGGCGGAGATGTAGATTGAGTTTTCAAGAGCTGTTCTTGAGGAGTTTGTTTAGGTGTGGAAGCTCTAGGCGTTCATTGATCGTTTCGGGAACGGGACCACTAGTATAAGAGGAAACGGAACTTATAGATACCACATCGGCTGGTTGCATAAATAGATGAAGTGGTGGAGCATTTGAATGAATACACGGCAACAAGTTGGACAACACACTCTCATTCTTCAACTCTTGACGTTAAGTTTTCAAAAGCCATTGAAGGGCACTTCAAACTTTGATGTTGCCTATAAAAACCACCTGAACTCGGGTACCCTAGGTCCGTCTCTCAGCTGCAATGTTGGCACATCCTTGGCAGTGAGGTTTACGCCCTGCTGACGGTTGCGACGCTTATTATCCCATAACATGAATAGGCCTAAGCATCCCGCAACGAGACAGCCAGTGGCGCCGAAGCATGCCGTTGTGATGAGGGCGGGCAAATATTTCGGCGCATCTTTCTCCTGGAATACATTGCTAGCTACCAACCCCATCAGGTTCGCCAGTGGAACCCCAACCGACGTCAGCGTCAGACGCTCGCCCTCGTGCGCTACATTGTTGTTATACCACTATGAAGAAAAAATATTTTAGTACAGGAGAGCTACGCTTATATTATGGTGGAGGATGTGTATATGACATTGGATGTTCGGAGGTCCGGAGGGTGTCTGCATGAGATGACTTACGGTGCTCAGGAGGACCGATGGTGCAGAGGTCCCCCAACACATCATAAACGTCGCAAAGTATGCGACTCGGATCTGGGCATGGACGTCCTGAATAGCCGCATAGATGATGAACCCAATAAAGGTGAATGCGAAACCGAGGCATACGAAGGGGAATCGGATCCGCAAACTGTCAGATGCAAAAGCCAGCACAAGTAACATGACAGCGCCCTACTAGCAGGTTAGATCCAGGGTTGACGCCAAGTGAGGGTCTAGCTAATCTGTTTACCGTGACATTAGGAGCTACAGTATAAAGGTTGATCGTAACAGTATCATCAACCAGCCTCTGGACGATTTGCGGCAAGAATAGCGCCACTGCTTGCAGGGGTACGCCGAGACATATTTCAATAATGAGAAAGCCGTAGGTCGCTGGCCTCTTGAACACTTTGAGAGAATCCTTCAGGACAAACTCCTCGTTGACAATGGAGGAACTGTCAATCTGTATTCGACGATAGGCAAGCGCCTTCTCCTCTTCGTTCAGAAATCGAGCCTCGGCAGCACTCCGAGGTAAGTAGAAGAACGCAAATATCGCAAAGCACACCGTAACGCTACCCTCGACTATGAAGAGCCAACGCCAAGGGTGGTCTACTCGGTCCGACTTTATTTGGAGAACACCGAACGCCAGGAGTCCACTAAATGCATTGGCAATGTTGGACGCGGCGTAGAAGATGGCCAAACGACGTGCGAGCTCGCCACGCCTGTAGAAGGTTGTCAGGTAGTAGATTACAAGCGGGAAGAAACCTGACTCGGCGACGCCCAGGAACCATCGAAGAGCGAAGATGCCGCCGAAATTCGTCGTCGCTGAAGTGAGGAGTGTGAAGGAGCCGAAACAGAGCATCAAAAGGGGAAGAACACGAGATGGGCCAAACTTCTTGCCTAGCATGGCCAGCGGCGGTGCGAACAAGACGTATGGGACGAAGAATATGCCGACTATCTGGTTGTATTGACCGCTTTTGAAATTCAGGTCTGAAGTCGAGGCGGAGAAACATGGCGTTCAGCTGAGTCATGCGACGGACGAGGGCTTCAATGCTCACCTTTGGACAGGCCTGCAGTCTGAGCATTGCCTAAATTACCCTTATCGAGCGCATTGAACAGGTACTTTTAAACACAGATGGTTAGAACCGGACATGGTATTCCATTCGCAGGATACAGGACGCCAGGGGGGATGGTGTGTCTGTGACTATCCTTTCCAGCAGCTTACCATTATAGCCAGGACCGGGAGCAAACGGAAATCGAACTTGCGACAGAGCGCCCTCTCGGCGGCGCCGTCGATGATTCCAGCTGTTGCCTCTTCAGAAAGCACCACATGGCTACTTTCGATATCATTGCTGTGTGGCTTGCTTAAAACATGGTCCGTTTGGATCTTGGTTAAGTCAGAACCCGCGATACCAGCGGAATTAAGGTCTGCCATGGTAGACGGCGAAATCAAAATGGAGCAACTCGAGCGGGATCCTATCGTTTGCTAGGTCTCGCGCATTCATGAACCAGAGTGAGACGGTTAGGAATGTAGTATGCTGCAATCAGCACGAAGTCCAAGCGGGCGTGGTGTATCGATAAACAACAGCCATGAGAACAAAGGCGATGTACCTAATATAACATGACTTAGCAACAGGGGACGTGCCCTTCTTCGCATGTAACCAGCCAACCCATCCATCCATCCTCCTCCGCGCTTATGACGACCTCCCCTTCCATATCGGGTGGCATTAGCCGTCGCTATCTAGTGCGATGCGTAGATAAAGGAGATACAGAACAGAAACGCAAGGTCACACAGCAGATCCTGCCCTACCGGGATTAGATGGCTACCGATCCCTGCCATGGCCAATAGAATTCGATAAGACCAGTCTGAGTCTGACTGGCTGACCGGTAACATATCCTCAACTGCGCCAAAGTAGGCAGTAGTGAAGGTTTGCGAGATCGATCATCTTCTATAATGCATTCAAGTCCCAGCATACCCAACGATACGGGAAGTGATTCGTATGCTGCAGACATCGTAGACCAAGTTGTATCTCGGAAAACCAGTCGAGATTGGGGATGCCTAGGCTGCCTAGACCCCAAGCCCTAAACCCCAGCGTGGAGTCCGTGGAGTCCGTGGGGTTACGTGGGGGGTTATGAGGTGAGTTATGGGGTCATGGAGTTACGTGGGGGGATGGAACATGATGCTTGGCCTCTCGTATTCTTCCATTCCTATCCACTTAGACGTACGTGGGTGCGTCTTGGGCTGCATGTGGCCGCCATGGCCAGGACCTGAGATGCCGATGCGGAGTGCTGTTTCCCCCTCTCTCCGTGTTGGACGTAATCTCCGAGCTTCGATGTCCAACTTTGTCTAACTTAAAAACCCCCCACCGTGTACAAGTTACTGAGCCAAACGACTCGGACGCATCATATTGCCTATCTTGTTCAAGAACTAACTAGAATTCACAAAGTGCCCGTGCCATCGTACCTTTCTTTCGAACGGAAGCAATACCCACGATGGCTGAGAAGACCGCTGTTCTAACCGACAAGGCACCAAAGCCCCTGCCTGGTATCTATAGCCAAGCCATCAAGGCTAATGGATTCGTGTTCGTTTCCGGCGCTGTTCCCATGGATCCCGAATCCATGAAGATTATCGACGGCGATATACAAGCACATACTGTTAGTTAAAAGACCAGTCTAGATTGTTGGCCAAGGCTTGCTGACGAGCCTCTTCTCTGGCACAGCACCAATGCATCAAGAATCTTGCCGCTATCCTTGAGGCTTCAGGATCCGACATCACCAAAGTTGTAAAGGTCAACGTCTTCCTTTCCAATATGGACGATTTTGCGGCCATGAACGAGGTATACAGTCAGTACTGGGGCGAGGTAAAGCCTTGCAGAACGTAAGTAACTCGCCATCAACATATCGATCACACCGTGATGACTAATTGCCCGCAGCTGCGTTGCGGTGAAGACATTGCCGCTCAACGTTGATGTTGAGATTGAATGCACCGCAACCTACTAGTCCGTACCTATCCGATACGGGGAAGTGTAGTGAATTTGGGTCTTGGGACTGCGCTGCGAATAACACCATGTTGACGGGTCTAAAAAGGGCAAAAGTTTCATCTAGCTTTATTCCAGTTTTATTATACGAGGTTACTTTTCATTCGAGGTCACGTAAGCTCAGTGGTATAGGCAAAAATCAAGGTCATTCCCCCTATCTTCAGTTCTGTCCGCAGCATCTCCGCATCAGGCTAGGCATTTGGTCTTCACACAGGTTCCAGTGCAAGTTGATAGGGGGAATCTGCTCAAGGGGCCTTGCTCCTAGTAGTTGGTACCTATCCATACACCTACTCCAGGAGTTGATGTGTTCCCTAGTTCTCCCCAGGATACATTGTTTGCCTAAGCGCATCGCAGAAGTACGTGATCGCTTCCTTTCCAGCGTCCAGAACACCATCCATAGCAATAAAGGGGTGCGGCTGGCCCTTCATCACATAGACGTCAGCTTTAACGCCCGCATGCCGCAATTTCTCTCCGAACTGAAGGCCTTCATCTCTCAGCACGTCTAATTCTCCAACGACGATAACTGCGTATGGTAGCTTTGACCAATCCCCTTCCCACAACAGCGGGCTCGCCTCGGGGTGAGACCAATCTGACTTGTTAGGGAGATAGTGATTCCGATACCACATCATCTTGGGCGCTGGGAGTGCCGGGGTGTGCTGGTTCTCATTCCAAGATTTGCTATTTGTTGTGTCGGCTGTGTTATCTGTCACAGGAACCGAGAGGAGTTGTAGAGAGAATTTCGGGCTGCCGAGAGCTGCGGCGCGCTGGCACATGATTGCCGCTAAGTTTCCTCCGGCAGAGGAGCCTCCAGTGGCAAGCTTAGAGGTGTCCAGATTTAGGATCAGCTTTCCTTGGCCTAAAACCCACAGGACACTTTCCCAGCAGTCATCTACAGCGGCGGGGAAGGGGTTTTCAGGGGCGAGCCTTAATCAGCAGCATTAGTATTGCGTATCTCGTTTTTCTTAGGAGGAGGTATGGTGAGCCACTAACCTATAGTCCACGGCGACGACAACAGACTTGCCGCGAGCGCAGAGATTGCTTGCAATCACATTTTCTGTGTCGATGGTCCCTAATACCCAGCCTCCACCATGGAAGTAAACACAGACAGGCCATCCTTCTTCGGGCCTCAGCCCATTAGGAGTGAAGGCACGGACCCTAACTCTCGGGCCAGTTGTCTCCTCCCGGGAGATGAAGTAGTCTTCGACCTTGGCGACAAGGGCTAGAGGCCCGGCACCTGGAATAAGAGTCCCGCTTGCTCTTGATGCTTCTATGGGTTGCAAGTGGACCTGCTGGTGTTTCATTATGTGCTTGTTGTAGAAATCTGCATACTGAGGGTTGATACGGTCGACCACCGACGGATGGAGAGGATAGGGAGGCTCGGGGTGATCCCCACGGGTTATCTTTTGCTCAACACTCATGATAGTAGTCAGTAGAGATATAAGATATCAAGCAATGTATATTTCGAGTTGAGCTAGAGATTGCATAGAAGACTGGGATAGTGGCACCAGCTACAGATTCTATAAACTGAGATGTTCCGGAAGGGAGAACTAGTAGCGGAGCTATGGTGGCAGTCTATGCTAGCCCTTTTATTTCCCGTCACAGAGGCCCTAATATCAGGCCATTCTTATCATATATTGGAACAGTGGAAATCTCAAGATCGTCAGGTTTTCATGCATCTTGGTGTATCCGAGGTCCTATTCTCTAGTCTAGATACACAAATGACATCAAAGTTGCCGATACCGCCACTTACTGGGGTAATAACGCAACTATTGTTCCCTACTAGTGATACCGGTGCAGCCATTCTTCTCGTAGAACCGAACGAGGGCAATATTAGGTAACTATTGGGGATTATTCCCGAGTCGCTCCATTCATAGCACGAAACCCAGGGTCCAACTTGGAATCATGCTGGCCCACTAGCTTGACATCATATCCAACCGGGTGTCCATCCTTTCTGTCCCCTCTGCATATCTCTGCATATGATGCGCGTATGCAGGTTTGTCTAGACTCTAGCCCAAATGTAACCGTCGTGGGGAAACCAGGCCCCCAGCGGCCTCTCTAGTAGGAAGAAACCCCAACCAGGTAAATCGGATTCCGGTGGATGACCCATAGGTGGGGGTCAGAGGGTCACCGCTTATGAATTTGAATCCTATCAAGAAAAAGGTGTCCACATAGATAACTCGTGCTCCAGTTATGGGAACTATTTAGGCGAATAGAATAGGAGTTTGGGTATCGAACACCATGATACCGGAGCACATGTCGAGCCGAAGAAGTAACTATGTGATAAAAGAAGATCCGGTAGCGGCGCAGAGTTGTAGAATAGACACAATCTGTGGAGTACAGTGTAACGGCTGTCGTTGTATGCCTCCCTTGATTTGATGCTAAGTAAAAGGGCCTATACCGTATAAAGAATTGCTTTACTCACAGAATGCCAATAGACACTAGCTTATTCACGATATATTTCCTTGCTTCAAGGGAGCCTGATGAATATTGCCCCATCATTCCTTTGGCAGGTCAGCTTCATTCTCTCACGTACCTCCGAATTCCAATTTCATATAGAGTGTAAAACGCGTTACGGTCAATCAATATATTTAGGTTGCATGTTGGGATCCATTCGCATGTTAGAAATAATTTTAGCTGTCTTCCATGAGCAATATGGAGACAGGCACGCTTGCTAAACGCCCCAGTATACTCTGAGGACTCTGCAAACTGGGACACGAAAATAACCCATCAGAATTTCTAAGGGATGAAGGAGTTAGAAATAAGCATTGTCGTCTTGGGAGCCTATAGCAATTCAAAGAGGAACACAATGCTGAATAGATAGCTAAGCAGATTCGACGGTTGATATTGACCCAAATATATCAGTTTCAAGCAGGAAATATACCATTCTCGCTTCATATATAGAACAAAGCTTTGTTGAACTATGTTCCGCGTGGGATAGTTTTTGACTTGTAAGTAAGTCTGACTTTAATAAAGCCGAAGAAGTTAACCTAGCGTCTTGTAGAATCTGCCTCTTGAGCGGAGTCGAGGTTTCCATGGGATATCCTTTACTTTAGGTATTTATTAATAGTAGAATGAACTACATTCACGTAGGACCTTGGAAGAATTTTCTCAGTTGTGGTCAGATTGCCTTGTAAGTAACTTACAATATAAGGCTTAAGCAGAATAATATCATGTTACTATTGTAAAAGTTACTTTAAGTGCGGGTATGGCTATTTTAATGTTTTTAAGTAAAAAGCTTAACCTCCCCGGGCCACCCTCACTTCTTTTCATTTTCTATTCTATTCTTTAATAAATGCCTACCAAGCAGCTAGAGGATCAACTGAATATGCAGAAGCATGTATATACATGTTAAGTACCTATATATGTTATCAATTAACGTCGAGGCGATGTAAGCGTTTCATGTTTTCAATTTGGGATAACGGTTAGATAACACAGGGAATGGCAATGCTTCTGTATACTATGTTCCAATATTTTCGAAGCCCTATAGAGCCTTTATATCAAGCAAGTATCATTTCAAGTTACTATTACGCCTTATTCCATACTGGCTGATTTAACGATGTTGCGCGCCCCAAGGTTAAATCATAATACCTATTACTTCGTTGAACCGCCAAACGATGGTCGAAGTCACTCAGAATAAACAATTAGGAGGTATGTAAAAGCACTTACATAATTCTGCAAATACATGATATTGAAGTATGAAGCATCGTACACTAACATTTGGCCTTGTGTAAGCATCGGAGACAGAAACTGTATACCCCGAACTACGTCACTATGCCAACCTCGTCGTAGCTCTAATGCAGGATTGGTCTAGTGCGGGGTACCCGAGCCGGGCACCTCGTTGCTAGGTTGTCGACGCCTGACGCTTTCAGCTGATGCTCCATTGTTTACGGTCATGGTGTGACACCTTATGATTCGAAAAGAGAGGTATGCAACTAATAAGGCCTCCCCCCCGCATAATAAGGGTCTCTGTTCCTTGTCGAATTGCCTTTGTTGTTTTCCAAATCCATTGTTCACGCTAACAATCCAAGACCGGGCAGCCATATTACCGTACAACATACTTCCAAGAGGCATCACATACAAGGCGCAAGGAACCAGACAGTCAACATGGCCGACGAAAACAAACCGCAGTCTTCGGTCGATGAGACTCCCATCTCCCCTGTCCGCCAGAGTAAAGAGCGGAGGAACTCACTCGAGCAGCACTTGAAGCAGCGCCCAGACCGGTCCGAGCTTGTTGAGAGTACTGCTGCCCTATTCTGAGTCGCCCAAGCCGAAGAGGCTGTCATGTGAATATATGCCCTAACCCCATTCGTCGCAGAGAACATCTTGCCTGCTTCGACCGCCGCTCCGGGTCTACAGGAGAAGCAGAGAGAGGTTCGCTTCCCCCTCTCCCATGTCTCCATGTCTCCCATGCCTATGGAAGGTAAAAGGAGCGTAGAGAGTACTGACAATTATGTCTGAATACGCAGCTCGAAAGGCATATGCGGGCCGATTCGCTGAATGACAAGATCTCCCACCGGCCGTCCCCCGAGAAACTTATAAAGGACGGTGTGCTCCACGAGGACCCTCGGTCGCCTGAAGAGAGGTACGAGGAGGCTATCGAGGAAGAGTATGCCAAACGCGAGGGCGGCGCTTGAACGAATCGGTCGAGTCTACTTGATGATCTTACGGGAGTGACGGACTGCAAAATTCAGAAATATACGGGGATCTCGGGTTGTTGCGTATTCATGTGAAGGCTATGAAATATATCGCGCGGGGCGTACAATGTTTGAAATGTCATCTTCTAGCTTGATCAAATCGGCGGTATGAGAGGGATATATGGCGTCTCTACCTATGTGTCATTTGGAATTGAATTGATAGTGGTTACAGTATGCTGCAGCCCGCGCACTGTTACCATCTCGTCCCGACTCATGTAGTTCTGCCCGTGTCCTCGACTTGGCAGCTCGACCATCTGGGTCTCGTCTGGGTCACATCTGGATATGAGCAGGTCAATCCATCCATATTCTAATAAGATACCGACGGGATATTATACCAAGTAGCCCCGTACGTCTCCCGATGAAGCCTTCCAAGCGATATGCTTTGAGCTCCCTCGCTGTGTATGGGTTTCTTTATTGAGACCCGATACCAGGCCTTCCAACGCGAACGGGACTTTGCGCGGTAATGTCGCAGTTGATGAGATGGATGTGGATCGCAGCTCTAATACTACCCCGACTTCTAGGACCGCCGCCATTCCACCACTGAGAAAGGGAATTCCGGTCCGGGTCGTTGGGTCGACGTTGCACTCGGTCCTGAAGCAGCCGAGTTGCCATGCCACCGTTGGAGTAGATACCCTGATTGCAGACTGACATCTATTTCGCCATGGGCTTGTGCCCGGACCTTGGTTACCGGAACCACATGCTATAGGGCCGCATATAGATCATGCCGGCGCTGACCCAGATGACCACTTATCCATCTACCACCCGGAATCCGAGATGTAGGTCTATGTTCTCGCCACTACGCTTTTCGTCATACCCATAGTGTTCGACCTTGTTTGAACAACTTATATTCCATTTATAAGGATTAGTGGTAGCCCCTTTAATGACACAACTGTGCCATGTATCGATCTGCAAATAGCAGCCTTACCTCAATATAACCCGTCAATATGGTGTCCCCAAAGTTGTTAGTGTTGACCGGCACCTTTACGTGTGTGATATCTTTAGCTACTGCTGTTGATATTTTCGTGACGTCAACAGGTGGCAATGCTACGAATGGCCACCAGTATGGTTTTTTACACGAGGTATGGCATTCACGCCCCGGCCTTCAAGAGAAAATAATAATTAACTTGGTCGCCTAGGACATCAACAATTCAGGTGATGGCGGCCTATATGCTGAGCTGATCCGTAACCGGGCCTTTCAAACCAGTGAGCGCTTTCCTGCTACGTTGGATGGATGGCATTCGGTCAACAATGCCAGGTTATCATTGCAGAATCTTAGTACACCACTGTCCAAGGCCCTGGCTACTTCATTGAACGTGGCTGCCACAAAGAAGCAGGGCACGGTAGGGTTTCGAAACGATGGGTACTGGGGTATGAATGTTAAAGCCAACAATAAGTATACCGGATCGTTCTGGGTTAGGGGTACGTATTCTGGGCAATTTGTTGCGTCGCTGCAATCTACTGCCACAAGCGAGACGTTTGGAAGCGTAAAAGTCAAGTCACGGTCTAGCCCTGATCAGTGGGTTGAGCACAGCTTCGAGTTGACGCCCTCGAAAGATGCCCCGAATTCCAACAATACATTTGCGCTCACTTTCGACGCTTCGGTGGGTAGAACGTTCGACTTGCTTTATCTATACACGGGAATCCTGATGGCTAGTATCGCAGGGCGCAGAGAATGGTTCCCTTGACTTTAACTTGATTAGTCTGTTTCCCCCGACTTACAACGGCCGAAAGAACGGGATGCGCGTCGACCTCGCTGAGGCACTTGAGCAAATACATCCAGTAAGTAGTCTCCAGGACGCAGTAATCTAGAGTCAACTACTGATATCTTCGGCCAAGACCATTTTTCGAATCCCAGGAGGCAATAGTGAGTTATACACATCTCAGTCTACTACCTGGTTCGTTGATTCAGAGACCCAATGCCCCCATCTTGTTACGAATTGGGCTACCTTCACTGCCTCGTGCCCACGGGATTCTGACTACTAATCTCGAACGAATGGGTGTTATAGTGCTTGAAGGGTTAACGAATAGGACGTGGTGGAATTGGAAGAATACGCTTGGCCCTCTAAGGGATCGGCCTGGATTTACAGGCGTATGGGGCTACCAACAAACCAATGGCCTAGGTTTGATGGAGTATCTACAGTTTGCGGAGGACCTTGCTATGGATGTTGGTAAGTTTCATCTCGGCCTATATCCTTCTTGCAACGTCATGCCTTACTTGGTTTATAGTCCTAGCTGTTTATGATGGTCTTTCTCTCGACGGAGACATCACCCCCCGGGACCAATTACAACGCTTCGTTGACGACGCCCTCGATGAAATCGAGTTCATTCGTGGCCCAGTAAACTTAAAATGGGGTTCGGTCCGCGCAAAACTTGGTCACCCAGAACCATGGAAGCTCAGATATGTCGAGATTGGCAACGAGGATTGGCTCTCTGGGGCCCCAAAGGGGTGGGACACATTCAAACAATATCGGTTTCCGATGTTTCTCAGTGCTGTCAACAAGGCGTATCCTGATATCCAAGTTATCTCCAGTGGATCCTATTACGATGGTTATGATATTCCCAAACCTGGGGGTGGTGACTACCACGTCTATGCCACTCCGGATACCCTCGTCTCCGAATTCAACAAGTTTGACAACATAACAACGCCGCATCTCATCGGCGAGATGGCCGCAATTCATCCGAATGGTGGTACGGGTTGGGACGGTCCGCAGCAGCCGTTTCCTTGGTAAGTAACCCCTTACTGTAACTCAGATTCCATAATGTCATTCTCGCGGAGTCACATTGTAGGAGCCTAAGCGTCTCTATTTGATATAGAATTGTGGTGCTAAGTCTTGAATCTCTATAGGTGGGGCGGTGCTGTCGGCGAGGCTGTGTCGCTCATCGGTTACGAGCGTAACGCAGACAGAATCATTGGAGCAGCATTCGTAGGTTTTCAACTCTCTGGTATCCCCTATCCTGGACTAACGCGCCACAGGCACCGATTATCCGAAACAGTACGTGTAAATCTTCACTTACTGCTAATCTGTTTTCGCCTCTAGGATTAGCCTCAACTGAGCATTACTAACCTTACACCCTACAGTGAATCGTTGGCAGTGGGCGATAACTATGATACAGTTCACAGCTGACACAGTCACTCGGTCGACGTCTTGGTATGTCTGGGAGGTGAGTTACTCTCCTAGCCCATCTTAGAAATATTGGGAGAATACATGTTAATATTGTCCCCGAAAGCTTATGGCGGCGCACCCACTTACGAAAACACTGCCGGCGACCTCCAACTTCAACCCCTTATATTATGTAGTCGGCAAGAATGACGAGACAGGTGGACACATCTTCAAAGCTGCGGTCTATAACTCAACCGGTGGTGCTGATGTCCCCGTTAAACTAACTCTTGAAGGAGTAAAAGCGGGAACAGCTGGGGAACTCACGATCCTCACGGGACCTGAAAACCCATACGGAATTAATGATCCTCTCACGGGGGTGAATGTCGTGAAGACTAGCAAGACGATAATACGAGCCGATAAGAATGGTGGCTTTCAATTTGCGCTGCCCAACTTAAGCGTCGCAGTGTTGGATACAGCCCCGTCGAAATCTCGCCATTAGAGAGCGGTTGGTAGGGAAGGCTGAACGATCGAACGGTATCCACAGATCATGCTTCATGAGCATACCTACTTAGGTACTAATCTTTCCACTCAGTCATTACTAGTATTCAGTCATTTGTTTTCGTTCCAAGACCTTGTGACCTTTGGCGTAGTATGGTCCCCTGGATAGGATAGGGGTGTCCCAATATTTCAATGGTTGATGGGAGGTAGTCATACTAAGGGCAACCCCTACCTCTTTCCCCATCGATAGAAATCCCAATAAATATAAATAAAATGCTCAAATATAATGATCTAATTATATCTTAGCGTCATGATCGCACTATCCGCAGCATATAAGACTGCCTGGATTCGCCGGAATCCGAGCCTTGCGTGTATCTGCGAGTACTATCAAGCCGTAATATACTGATGTAAATAAGATCTATAGTTAGCTGATACACAAATGAACCTCGGGATTAACGGCCTATCCGTAGAATGTGTACTTATCATTACAGTACTTGTGGGACAATGCTTCTATAGAGAAGGAAGCGAGCCTTGGGAGACGGGGGCGGGGAAACTTTTGAATGGATGGAATGGATGTCTCACATTCCGAACCAACTCGACGTATAGAAAAGAGAAGAAGCAGCCGTTTAGGGAATATCAGTCTGACAAGTTGATGGAGCTGATACCCGTATGGAAGCTTCGAATTTCGGCAAATAAGTTGCGGGGTAACATTCAATTTCAATCACTCGAGTCTTATGGGTTGACATCCGAGTTGGATGATGAGTGTGATGCTGTGCGTCCTTCATGCAGACGAGATTGGGCACTGCATTGCTGAGTTGTCCCCCGTTAAAGCGGGATCAAAATGCGAACGCCTATGAAATCTGTGCTGGAGCTTAGTATGAGGTTAACTGAGGTACATGTAGAGGGGATGGCCAATGGGACTCTGCAGGCTTCTGAGCTACATGCCTGCCTAAGTGACTTGGCACCCCTCAAACCCAGAATGTGTACTTGAAATATCTAAACCTAAGAACATGGCACATCAGATAGCGGATAAACGGCGTGTCTACCTCGCGTGCCGAGTGATCTTCGCTGGCGACAAAGCGTATCTACGCCGACCGAAGAAAGTGCGCGAAGAGATTGAGAAGCGGCCACTTGCTCTAGGGTCGCTGACTCATGATCTGGGCATAGAAAAAGTAGTTGAGATACTTCGCGACTTACTGGAACGACGGGTGTTCGAGTCGGAGCTCAAAGCCAAGGTCGAGTTTCCTGAGCTATTTCACTCGTCCCCAGATCAGGAGGTCCAGCGCGAAGCGTCCGAGATTGATGCCGCGAGGTCGACAGCCGAGGCGCTCGAGGAGATCGCCAGTGCAGAACACGATAGTGCCGAAAGTGACGACGAGTTTGCAGAGGCCGTCAAGAACGAAACCAGTAAGTTGCATCGCGGAGAGGGGATTGATAGGAGGTAACTAATCTGGGTTTTCAGACACTGTGCAGCCGACTCCATTATACGCAGTGCCTCTACCTTCGCTGTATCCCACCTATATTCCGTATAGAGCACAGCACCTTATTCTGAACGAGACCCAGCGAATGCTCGAAGAAAGCTGCTTTGAGTTTTTCCAAAAATGGTTGCCGGGGGTTCTTGAAGAAAAGGAATGGGACTGCGCAAGTTCAGTGGAATTGACGAAATGGACGAGGTTACTGGCCAAAAAGTCCAATAAGGTGCCGGTAGAGGCCTTTACTTTGGGAAAGACACCGCTGACGGAGGTTCTCTTTGCGACTAACAGGCTAAGACACAGTGCTGTTCATAGGCTCTCGACGACGGCCCGTGGAATCCAGGATCTCATCAAGTCAGCTGTGGCGCTTGCATTCACGCTCGGAGACCACAAACGTGCAAGCCAACTAGAAGAGATGTGCTATGAGCTTGACAGCAAGATCAAGGCGATGGATCTAAACAAGAATGCCTTGGAGAATTCCGCCACGGCCGGACTCGAAGAGATCCAACGGCAGCGGGAGGCGTTGGATAAGAAGGAGAAAGAAGTGATTGCTGACATGATGAAAAGTGACCAGGAGAATAAGTCTCTTGTTGGAGCTTTGCTGGAGGATTCTGTGAGTAGGATCTTGCAGGAGAAGACTGAGAACGAGGATGAGGTTAAGGGGGTAGAGCAAGATGAAAATAGTGGAAGCGACAAATAGACGTGGATGTACCTATATACACGTAGTACCTTGTGTAGCCGATGAACCTTATTGATGCATCCATTGGAGGCGGCATGCGATGGTGGGGTTGATTTAGGTACATAACGAGCCCCGCAGCCCCCCTCAGCCCCGCTACAAGGTACGAGTAGGTACCTGTGCCTGTGTCTGTGCCTTATGCGCAATCTAGAATCACGTGGCGTCGCGACAGATAAAGTGTTATGACGCGCCGCGGTTCCTTCGTCTCACGCCGGAAGCACCCCTCGGCGAAGCGCCATAGCCTGCGTGCCACGATTATAAGGGAAATGGGAATGTATCAAAACCACCATATGTTTCCTATATTTGGGAATATCTTGGAATTCGTCACACGGACCAAAGATGACTGAAAAACTTGCTGTGCCGGAACCCGATTTGCATGTCACCGAGGCAGACAGCTCCAAACAAGACGACCGTCAACATGACACCCTGAAGTACCATCTCCTGGGGCCGTCACTTACCAAGGCTGGCCAAGACTCTGTCGACCAGTCCAAGGTATTCCCAGTTATGAACGCCATTCTGTCCGAGAGCCTATCCTAACAGACCCTCAACTTAGGTGTCCGAGATCATTTATAACGCATCCAAAGGTTCCAAGTACTTCAACCATGAAGAGGTCCGGGATAAGGTCTTGACACAAAAGATCCAACAGATTTTAGAAAAGAAGCGCCGTCTAGAGAAACTAGACCTGACCCGCGAACTTCGAGCCGCCGACCAATTCATTATTCAGCTCGAGGCTTCCCGCGATCTCACCCAGTCTATCGTCCACATTGACTGTGATGCCTTCTACGCCGCTGTCGAGCAGCTCGACCGACCAGAACTCAAGGATCTTCCTTTCGCCGTTGGAGGCGGCGTGCTGACTACTTGCAACTATGTTGCTCGCAAATTCGGCTGCCGAAGTGGCATGGCCGGGTTCGTCGCCAAGAAGCTCTGCCCTGATCTACTCCTCTTACCTCTCAACTTTGACAAGTACACCTCCAAGGCCGAGGAGGTCCGCCAAGTGCTAGCTCAGTACGACCCAAGGTTTGAGAGTGCCAGCATCGACGAGGCTTATCTTAACATCACTGAATACTGTGCCGAGCACAACTTGACACCTGGGGATGCAGTTCAGCAAATGCGAGATGAGATCCATGAAAAGACCAAAATTACCGTATCTGCCGGCATTGCCGCAAATGCAAAGCTGGCCAAGATCTGTTCCAACATGAACAAGCCAAATGGCCAGTACGTCCTGCCCAATGATCGTAACGCTATTATGACTTTTATGCGGGATTTACCGACCAGGAAGGTAAATGGCATCGGGCGAGTCTTGGAGCGTGAGTTACAGGAGATAGGCATAAAAACGTGCAGTGATATCTACCCTCATCGTCAGTTCTTGGTACGTATAAATAATCTTCTGCGAGTTGACCTACTGTCTCCGTTTCTGAATCCTGCAGCGGTTTTTTTCTCCTCCCCCCCCCCCCCCCCCCCTTTTCCCTTTCTGGCGTTGAATGGAGGCTAACAGGTCTGTAGTACGTTGAGACGCCTTCTAGTTTTGCCTCTTCCCCTCCCCCTTCCTTTCCTCTTCTTTCCTTTCCCGTCCTCTCAATAAATAAACTCCACAATGATGTAGGATTTCACTTATACGAGATGTTAATTTGTTGTAGGCGTCAACTTTTCGGTGAAAAGACGTATGAGTTTTTGATTACGTGTTATCTGGGTTTGGGCAGAACTGAAGTTCAGCCCGCAGAAGAGTACGAACGAAAAAGTGTTGGAACCGAGAGCACATTCCGAGATATGTCAGACCCGGTACAACTTAGAGAAAAACTGCGGTGGACGGCCGAAGAGTTAGAGAAGGACATGCGAAGGGCTGAATGCAAAGGCCGGACTCTCGTTTTAAAGGTGAAGTTGCACACGTACGAAGTTCTTACGAGGCAAGTCGTGACACCAAGAGCCATATGCGCCGCGGACGATTTGTATAATTACTCTCTGCCCATCTTGGCGAAGTTGGAGCAAGAGAAACCGGGGATGAAACTACGTTTGATGGGTCTTCGGTGTACACATCTGATTAGCACCAAAAAGCCTGACGCTCGTGCCTTTTTCGGATTGCGACCTTTGAAGACGGACACTAGCCACGGCACGTCAGACGGGCTAGGAAATCCAACCACCAGCGAAACTGTCCAGACAGATGGTGTCACGCAAGGAAGGCCAGAATGCACCCTTTACGACGGCAACGATCAACTCGACTCCAGAGATACTAGAATTGGAATTCCCCAAGGCGCGGAGGAGGACAGTTATCGTCACCATGGCAAGGAAATTGTGCCTAACCCTAAGAGGCGGGCTCCGACTCAGGAGCCGGAAGAATGGTGGGATTGCCCGATTTGTAGCAGGCCGCAGCCAACTAACGAGCGTCTCTTCAACGAGCACATTGACCTATGCCTTTCAAGAAAGGCCATCCGTGACACAGTCCAGCAGGACTACGTGCGCAGTCCAGCCTCTACGGCCGATATGCCAGCTCCGAAGAGGTTAAAGAGCGGCGGCGAGAAAAAACGGAGCAGGACGTCTACCCCTGTTGACCCAAGACAGACCAAGCTATTCTTCGGTTAATCATCGTGGCACTTCTGCATGTAGAGTGGCGACTCTAAATATATATATATGAACAAGCATGCTGCTTAGCTTTCCCTAGTATATGCGATGATTCTTTGAACACTACGTATCGTTGGGGAGTTCAGAGATAACCCTAACTCTTGGAGCACTGCAATATGGCTGGTACTAGAAACTACCAGGTGTTGATACGCATAGCTGTGGATCTGTCTAAACACTGGATAGAGGTTCGAACTTTGTCACGATCTTTCTAGACTAGGAAGCGGTTGGTACAAGACAGAAATCAAATCATAGCACATATCGAGCTGGCGCACATGGAAACGGGTAATGCCGAAGATGGCGCGTGAGGTTTCACAAGGACTGGGTCGCGAATATTTCTATTCCTGTCAAATCAGATGCTAGACTAGCATTGTCTTATAGATTAAGCAATCTATTCCCGCCAGCCTATTGATCAAGTATCTAACCCGCAGCATTACAATTTCAATATGGGCTTTTTTTGGTCTACAATTTGAACTTGATGAGATATACTTCTCATCATTGTCTGTAAGCTGTGGCCGTCGAATCATGGGACACCCATATCATCTAGGCTTGGCCGCCTAGCAGACATCGACCTACGAATGTGGTGATCTTCCTCCTCGACTATGTGCATATCATCGCTAGGAAGTCTAACAGCGCGGTCAAGGGCAACCGGCAAACCGCGGTGGCGGCCCCTTATCATAACAGCACACAGGACTAATTTGCTACCCGGATAAAGTCCGCCACTGAAACTGTAGGCGGCTGTCGGCAATCCGATGCTGATACCAACACATCCATAAGCGGATACCACCTCAAACACAACGTTGAAGACCGAAAAGGTGACTGGATCCTCCAGGAAATGCTTAGTCTCGATGATAACAATAAGCAGAACAGCCAAGACCAGCCACCACAGGTCATGCGAGAGTTGTCCACGGATCTGATGGCTGATGAAGCTAATTCGGCTTTCCTCTCGCTGATCTAGTGCAGCACCAACCCCGTACCATTCTGCGAACGCAAGACGAATCATCCGACTCAGGGACTGAGCCTTGCTACCGGGTTGGCCATGGGATACCGGACGGGTCAGGGCGTAGCTATAGGTAGGATCCTCCCCATATATCCCTAATGACCGCTCTTCGTAGACATTTGAATGACGCATTGTTATCACAACAGGGTATACCGAGATATACCTAGGAAGGGATTGATTGTCAGCGATGTCTCATCGCCAGTGAGGGTTCCACGTCGCCTTTGAAGGTAGATTTCATGGCCATGGGACCATGAGATATCATCGAATTCGGGAATGACGGCAAATATACAAGGAAAGACGTTTGAATAAATCGAGTTATAAGGGACAAGCTGTTGGGAAGTTGACATACATCATGATTACATAGAGCACCTGCAGGCCGATGAACAGCGTCGGGATAGATACCACATAAAATCCACCTGAGCGGACAGCTGAAAGAAAATCAGCGCTGATAAAAATCGCACATGTTAGACTGGACCTTACCAAGCGCTTGAAAAAGCCCATCGATGACGCGAGAGCCAAGAGGCGTCTTTTCGAGGGTGGTATTGCCAAGGTTGAGCACCTCGAATGCCACCCAATCAGTGCCGTTGAGCACGAAAAGCATAAAAACAAGCCAGTACGTTTGTCGGGATGGGAACAAGTTGGTATAGACACGCCGGGGGTACTTGAGAATGTATTCAAGCGTCTCCTTCCATTCTACCAAATCTTGTGAATACGTTACTAGCTTCAAAATTTTCACTGTAACGGTCCACGTTAGTTGTCGTCCATTTCTTATTGTAAGAAGATGGAAGAACTTGATAATATCTCTCGATATTGATGCTCGGAAATAACGTAATTCGTCTAGTGGGTATAAAGCTTCTTGGAAAGGAACGTAGGGGTTGCAAGGAAGTTAAACTTACAACTGCACCATAGGGTTAACCGCAAGAATACAGGATATGCCGTGTTTCCAGCAAGAATCATTACACCCATGACGATGAGTACGAAATACGCGCTGCCGTAGGGTATCATATTTGCATCTAGCACACTCATGCCGCTGTTATTGAAGGCAGAGACGCCATTGAAAATACCATTCCACCAAGGCGAGATGCCATTATCTAGGGCAGGCTGCGGCAGATTGTTGGCTATCCAAGCGCCGAGCGAGATACATCCGAGGAATTGCCATAAAAAGAAGTAGAGCGGGACGACGACGGAGAGGAGTTTGAGAGCTCGATACTCGGTACCGCCAAGTTCATCTCGTTCCTCGCTGGTTAAATCATGAAACTGGCCATTGCGTCCGACTTTATGAGCTCTCAAGTAGCTATGGCGGTTGACAGCCGTATCGGTACTAGACAAGTGCCTTTGAGCAGTAATGCCGCTGGGGGCGATGGACGTGGACCTGGCCCCAAGGCCAAGGCCGTCAACGAATGCGACATGCTCGGCACTTCCCGGTGGGTTTGAGTTATCCCTCGCAGCATCCAGGGGGTCCGGAAGCGGCAGGACGTCTTCGGTTGGATGTAAGCTACGCCGATGGGAGACCGAGCCACTCACATGAGACAAAGACTCCGCTATACGATCACGTGGGCTAGCTTCACGATGCTCTGGCACAACGGTAGAGAGAAGCCTTCCGTCGCTCGGCCGAGATATGGCAGGAAGGCTGATGTTCTGGTGTTGTTCCCAAGAGGTAGCCGTATCACTGCTGTCCGGCGCTGTTCTGCTCCTGCCAAAGGTCCTCAGCCGGTGGGCGATGGGAAGGGTCAAGCTCGCATTGCGCCGTTCAAGGCTACGCTTGCGCTCCTTGCGCACGATCTCTTCGAAGCGCACTTCAAAGGCATGCTTACGCACCAAGACGGTCCAGATGGATACCCAAATGGAGCTTCCAATGATGATTAGAAGCCAGAGGAGTATCTGCTGCCAAGTGGTCATCTGACTCAGGTTTACAGTATTGAGGCCAGCCTCTGTCATGGCAGAGGTGACCAAAAATAAGCTGTCGACATACGAGATGCTGAACTTGGGGTTCGAGGAGCCCCAAAACACGAGTGACGAAACCAGGGGGACTATAATAAAGTAGGCATAGTGTATCGTGATGAAATTCAGCGGAGGTAAAAGCGATCGGAGGGTGTGCATTGCCGAAGCCCCGTTACCCTATAATAGTGCGAGAAGAGGCAAGATTGGGGGGACAAGAAAAAAGAAAAGGACGGGCTTCGCACACTGGTGGTCTTGGCGGAGCGGGAGGACGAGGCGGGAAAAACGAAATGCTGCTTTAGTTAGGCAACATGATGAGACGATACCGTATACGTTGGATCGGAATCTCAAATAGGCCTTTATGCCTCGATTGGCATTCAATTCTTTTCATAGAATAGATTCGCTTTCCGTCAAGGCGTCGGCGCCGGTGTCAAATGCTAATTAAAGTAAAGTTCTCGACACCAACGCAAAAACAAAAAGAAAACCCCAAGACGAATTAAGACTTAGGCAAAAGGGGGCTAGAACAATTACATATACCTCAGATGGAGATTTTTCATTGTACAGTAACCAGGTAACGAGGTATAAAAGTACCGGACTGATAGCGGGAATAAGATTGCCGTCAAGTTGCGGTGTGGGCGTCCACTGCCAGCTACCCCAAACCTAATTCCCACCTACCTCCTAGAGACGCAAACCCGAGCATACGTACATGCATGTATGTACCTTACTCATTACTATGTTTATTTTAAGCTCAACTTGGAAGTGCCTCGCGGCAATTGGAAAGGCAGGTGGGGCTTTAGAAACGGACCGTATCATATCTCGCAACAAGAGAAAGAAGAGAGTTTACCGAGCTTTCAAGGCATTTAAGCATAACTCTAGTCTTCGGGGTAGGTAGTCTTACTCCACTACTACCACCTACATGTACATAGGTGCCCGGTAATCTGGCTTAAAGAGAACGACAATGTTTAATCGAGAAGCAACTATGCTCATTAGCCCTAGCTCACCCTGAAACTTGCTTTGCCGGGCGTGGGCGTGCTCTATCTACGGCTTACGACTCATAGTTCGTTGTGCTCTTGCACATCGTCAGTATCGGCGAGCATAGTCCCAACAACTTCGGCAGCCTCCTCAACTTTGCTGGCGATCTTTTCTGCCACCTTAGTCGAAGCCTTCTCCGATGCTTCGCTGGCAGCCGAGCTCGCACTACTGCTAGCCTTAGTGACAATAGACTCAGGCTTCGGGACACCCTTGATGCCTATAAGTTCCGTCTCGAACACTAGTAGCCATCAAATATCAGATCTCGCATTCGTTCTAGAGATTTGGGGCCTGTCACCGTACGTACCAAGAGTAGAGCCCGCTGGGATTGGACCAATGCCCCGGTTTCCATATCCAAGCTCGGGAGGTACGGTCAAAGTCCTAATAGCCATCAGCTGTCGTATACCTCAGGAGAAATAAATAGATGCTCTTACCTCTTTTCGCCAATGCACATATCCAAAAGTCCTTCATCCCATCTGTATACGCGTTAGGACCTCGCGGGTGGCGGGGATAGGGTCATTCGGCCACAAACCCCTTGATGACTTGACCGCCTCCTAGCGTGAAGCTGAAGGGAGTGCCCCGATCGTAGCTGGCATCGAATTTATTCCCATTGGCAGCAAGCGTGCCCCTATAGTGTACTTGGATGGTGTCGCCCTTTTGCGTCTTGCGATCGCATTCGACGGGGAGGGTCACATCGATCTTGAGCAGATCGGAAGGGCTCGCAGCTAAGGCACTGACGGCGATGGATGCCACAACGGACAAGGAGAGAAGGAAGCGTTGCATATCGTCCGGGCTTGCGAATTGGCGTTATCAGAAAGGGTTCTTCGCTATCCGTATCGAGGTCTGATCAATTTCAAGTAATGGAAGCCAGCTGTTACAAGTGTGTGCGTGCGAAGAAAATGTACCAAAACAACCAATTGACGTGTACATTGAAATCATCAACCAAGCAAGTGTTTCGGTCAATTCGAGGCGGGGCGTGGGGTTGGATACTATACACATGATACCTTTGTGTCCTCTACATACATGTACACCGTAGTGATATAAGAAATGCTTAATTGCATATACAGAACGGCGCGGCGCGGCGCAGCGTGTGGGTCTCACGGACAGGGGCTGTTTTCCAGGTCTCTTTCACCGAAACAAAATTTTCAAAAGAATGGAAGATATCGATCGTAGTCGCGTCAAAACGTCAGGAACAAGTTTCCCAAGCCACGCTACCGCCTCAGTAGGCAAATTTTATATGAATATGCTACCAAGGCTGAAATGGATATTGAAAGCATATCGGTATGACTTGCGGAGCTCTACAATAGGCGACATCATCCATACGCGACCTTACCTAAAGTATGTTAGTCCTACGCTATCGATTGAACATGTAGGCCTTAGCGTATGACTAACCTAGACCATGACCCCATAAGGTGTATTCACTCGTCTACCTTAGCTAAATGTACATCTGTAGGACCTAGGAGACTGCCACTGTACATCCTTATGGAGGTAGCCAAGGCACATACATACACTGGAACACAACCGGGACATAGGGCAGGACAATGTATAGTCCTAGGTAGCATTGGAGGTCAGCAACCTCAGAACGTCAGCTAAGCTTCTCAATGGCTTCAACAGGCAGACAAGCAGACCGACGATTTGGCCTCCAACCAACCCCGGCATAGCCGCTTAACACATCTCTTAAGTTTGCCTTCTTGCTCGATGCTGAATGCCATTCAGCTAGGTCTTTGAGCCTAGGTACCTAGGCAATCGTCCTATCCCCATTTCATTCCCAGGAGCTGCCTGTCGCTGCAAGGCAACTAACTCCCTCACGACAAGCCACAGCACACAGTTGCGCGCTACAACATCGTAAAGAAAAGTCCCCCAATATGACTTGCCTTACCTCTCGGTCTGCCACATTCTTCAACCACAGCCCCAAAGCTACTTGTCGGTGCTTTTTGACTTCTTAGGCATACTCTTATTCTTCCTTCCTCGTCCTTGACCCCAGGTATGATTCTGAGGCCCCTGCCAAGCGGTCCCCACCCCACGACAGTCATCTGGGTTATTTCTATTGCTCTCCCTTCTTGACCAACGGAATTGCTCAGTCGCTGCCTCATCATCACCCTTCTCTCCCCCTCCGGGGCTGCTTTCTGCCTTGATGTCCAGGTACGTGAGTCACCGTTCGGTGTCTCCTGTCACTCGACCAGTCTCTTTCCGCAGCTCGTCCACCGCCGGAGACGGCCCCCATTCAGTCAGCCTAGGGCACTGCTCGTAGTTCTCGCCACTTGCTCTGCGTCGCTACTACCATTGCCATATGTTTGTCTCTTTGCTCTTACACGGGCCCCCCCCCGTTTGTGGCTCTTGAAAGGTAGAGTACGTTCCTCGATTCTCATATATAAAAGACGTGATGTCTCTGTCTCAATTCACCTCTCTTCTTCGACGGCCAGGCAAGTCTTGTCACCAATCCACCCATCCCTAGCAAGATTCCGACTTGATATTCTATACGTTTGAACCCAAACACCCATTGCCACCCTAGAATGGGATCATCTGGCAAGAAGTCCTCTAGATCTTCTTCTGTCATTGTCGTGGACGAGCACTCCCATCGCTCAGCATCAGCAAATTCCTATAACACCATGTCTTCCCGCGGCAGCTACTCGGGTCTACGAACCGGCTCCGACTCTTCACCTAGCGGTTCCACTTATCCCGCCGTCGCCCACGAGGATGTGCGGTCCCCCAGGGCTGGTACGTACTACCTTCAATGACAGTTTAAACCACCGCTCTCAGCTAATTTGATGGAAAGAGGATTACAGAGCCCACGTAGTCCATCGAAGCACCAATAGAGATAAGAGTGTCTCTGTTATCAACCACAACGGGTCCGGCTATGAACCCTATGCTCCACATCCCGGCTACAACCGTTCTGGCGAACGGGATGGCCAAAGATAGCAATAGCGATCCCGAACATGTCTCCTTGCCGGCGCACCACTTGAATGACGGCACCACGGAACATTCAGTTCAGGGCGACGGATCAGCTCTCAGCGCGATGGATCTTGGCGAATGGGCGCACCACTATCTTTCACCATTCTCAGCAGGTGGACTCCTTTTAGAACCTTGTATGGCCTCACGGCTTCCAGACTTGTACGGTTACTAGCACTATTTCGCATGACTTAAAAAGAATTTTGCCCAACGTCATCTTCCACACTTGATTGCAATCAGCCAAGATATTACGATATTGCGTGAACCGACGTCGTCCATTAACCCATCATGACTTAACCTCTATGAGGCTGAAGGAACTTGTACCTCATTCGCTACGTTCCACGGAGGATGGTAGCCAATATGCAGGGACCGTTATGCCGTGCATGTCGCCCAAGCTGTGACACCCCGCAACAACGTGTTCATGATCTACCAATCTCCAAAAGACAGCTGCTACCCTAGCTATTCCATTGGTAGGATCCCGTCATCGATGCATTTGCTGATCCTATAGACTGCGATCAACATAGACAAACAGTGAGGCTTGGTTCTGCCAATCGCAACAAGGTCGGCCGTAGCAATCATACAAATACCGTCTCCCACCATTAGTAATATAGCCAACGCATCCGTAAGACGGGCAAGCAAATTGCGATTCAATGCATCCAGATCCAGCAGAGTATGCTGTTAGGCTTCCGCAATGCACAACACAAGCCGTCGGTTCTTGCTTGTTCTAACTACATCTCGTGTGAGCACCATCCACAAGCTTGACTTCCACGAGCAAGTGCTCAAACTATGTTTGCATCAGACAACCACGTCTCAAAGGTCTCCTAGAGGCTGTAGCGGAGAGGCGATGAAATGGTATCACTACGCTGTATACCCGACAGAGCACCGCTACTACCTACAGCAAACACTAACAAGATCAAGTTGGAATACCAGGACGGCATCAGTTGAGGTAGCATTACATTTCACAGCAAGCCAGTCTGGAGAGCTTCCCGATCGAGAGGGACTCATGCGTTGTTGGCTCTAAGTAACCCCTTTAGCAGTAATGCATTTTCTTTCGGGTGCAAAGCTAGGAGCTTGATTTGTTGTCTCCCAAGCTCGCACTCCAAATCAAATCTCCTCCCACTCAGCCTCGATGGTAGTCATCGCGCTCCTCCTCGAAGTAGTGCGACATCTCTATTCCAGAGTTACCGTAACCACACTTGACGTAAAAGGGTTCGTTGCGTGCGCCACAGTTGAGAATGTTCTTGTAGCAGCCCAAATTGACGGCTATGGAATCCAAAGCCTGGATCATCTTCAGGCCAAGTCCATTCTTCTGATGCTCCTTGGCTATCGAAATCTCCTCAATGTGACCGCATTTTCCACGCTGGTGTATGCTTTTCGTAGTGAGTACTGCAAACCGGTTCTCTTTTAAAACTGGGGACATACAATTTCTTCTCTACTACCAAGGCTCCCGTCCCGACAATGCGATTCTCATACTCGATCACGACGAAGTAATACGTACCCCTGGCTTCTACCATCTCGTCGTACCGTTCAATGAAGTCGGCCTCGTTGACCTCTCCGATCCACGTGAGAACGCTCAAGCAGTCGAAGAAGCCTTTACTATAGTCTCCTCTCTCCAGTGGCCGGATGGTAAATCCATCTGGAAAGGAACGAGAAACGTCCTGTGAGATAAGGGAGGCAGAGAAGAGCGCTTGCGAGTTACTCATGGTAGACAAATGCTCTTTGCGGGGTTGATGTAGGTGGGGTTGGAGGGGTTTATGTCCTGGACTTGCTTGGTGCAGTCCTTAGAAGCAAGGCATAAAATGAAGAACAAAACAAATCCTCAAACCAGGCGTATGAGGTAGGTAGGTAGTTACCTCAATATGTACATACCTCCTAATAGACTTCGTGTCACTTAGCCTACAATATGTATTTATATGCAAGTTGGCCCAGTCTGGGGGTTAGCCGGTAAATGCGACCCGAGTTAGTTAACGGCAATCCTTTAGAGGGATGAAGGGGTACCTTAGGTACCTACCTAACACCCATATTATGCAGGTAACGCGCTACTAGTGGCTTACGTTTCTCGGTAACATTCTTTTAAGCGAGCTGCTTCTGATAGCTGCATAGTCGAGTGGGGTTGACCCTCGCAACAGGGGCATATAACCATCCACAATTTAACTCCTATTAACAGCCAAAAGACTTAAAACACTATCAGACTCGAGCCTGTAATAGGATAAATCGTTTGACTGGGGTGAGTAATTACTACATCCTCTACAACAAGTTGCTGTTCTACCTCTATGAGATGATAATGAACCGGCCAAATACAGCCACAGGGATTATCCCAGACATCTACCCCCTCCCCCAAAACCCCTTTTCTTGTTCTCTTTTTATTCCTCAGTCGTCGAAGGTCTTCAGCAACGCCGGTAGTGCCTCGGGGCTGTCCTCGAGATATCCTAGATCGACTAATGTGTCTATTGACATTTGCGCGTACTTAGTCCCCGTCTTTTTGTCCCTCGCCTTCCAATACAGCCGCGCCATAATCTCGTACTGGCTCGCGTAGAGTGGCGCAAGTTCTTCGGCCTGCATAAGTTCCAGTACTTCGTGCGTGAGTCTGACGGCTTTCGTGCCGTCCCAAGCTTCCACTGCCCTCATAACTTCCTGGCGTAGCTGCTTGATCTTCTCCCTACGATAGTCGGAAGCCGCTCTTTCAGCTTTTGATGCTGTGCACAGTGAACATGTGCAGTTGAATCCCCACTTCAATAGGCCAGCCTGCCTCTCTTCACGAGTCTTACCCATAGGTACGTCTAGGATAAACGCCAAAAGAAATCATTAGAGATAGCCCGCGGATGCCAGAAATAGGGACGTTCCGGGCTTACATGTAATAGTGATCTCCTCTCCGGGCTCGATATCTTTCAGGGCAACAATGCTAACGGCCAAGCTCGATGGCGTGAATCTTATGAAGGCACTACCAGCGACTTTAGCTTCTCCCTCGTCTCTCGAGCTGCTATCACCCATCAAATACTTACTTGGGCCGACATGCGTGATTAACTCTCTATGGTTTCATATCAGTTACCTTGTAGTACAGGGAGCGATTCAGAAGCACTCACTGCGACTTTAGGGTAGAGTGCCATATGGGTCTCCCCAGCGAGGGTAAAGGAAAACGCATTTGTTCGAAGCACATCCTCAACAATGTCAGCTGAGAAAACATTGTTCCGAGCTAATAGGAGCACGCGGTCCGGATCCGACAGCTGATCGACAGCTACGTGGAGGAGCCGGTACCCCTGTGCTCGCTTCACTGAAGTCGGGAAGTTTAGATCCACGACCAACGCAGCCCAGTCCGCCATAATTGGCTCTGCGCGCTTGATCCGGCGCGTCGCAACCACTCCCTTTCCTTTCCCGGGAATGTCGATAACTTCATACGCAGGCCCGATGCTGTTGTTGACAAATGATTTTATGTGAGTGTAGCCGGAGTCGTTCAATATTTCAACGCTGTTCGCCGCGGTCTCGGGCGTTGTAATCATGCTGACGCCTCCATTCCCATGCCGTGAGTTGGTAAAGACGCAATACTTGGTCGTTGGCAACCTCTCTGCCAGCAGACACTCGGGTGGGTGCGTCCAGGGCGACCAGTCGATAGGCTGGTGAGCGTTGCTCCCGTCAACTGGGCGTGGACATCCTAGCTGTTGGAACCGCAATGCGGCTGGAATACTTGGTGGGCATTGGCCGATAGCAGTTGAAAATTGACTATGGGATGCAACGCGTGGGCTTATAAACAGAAGAAGGCTGGCGGCATATAGAAATCCAGGAAATGAACCGGGTCGAATAGACATTTTCGGTCAACATGACGCAGAAGAGAGAGTGGTTAGAGTGATATACTAAATTCGTTGCCAACACTATGGTTCGTTATAAGTACTGTAGCTACGGAGCCGATCTTAACTTTTGAAGTCGAATCCCTGTGTTCATTCCAAAGTCAGTTTTATGATTCGGCCGGAGGCAGATAGCGAGGCGCATATCGAGCCAGATCGACCAATGTAGCGACCAAAAGGGGGCATACAGGCCAAGAGAGGCCAAGTATGGCGGCATTCCGTCAACAAGCCGACATGATCAAAACAGAACAGAAGCGTGCAAGTCGCGCAATACATTCCCCGAAAGGCACGCCAGAACTCACCCATATACGTTGTGGGAGCCCCAGACCCGAGAAATCTGCGGTCCATCACCATAGCCAAAATCCGGCAAAGTTGCCGATCTCCAACGTTCCCCATTGCCCACCGCTCGCTTGAAGCCCTTAAAGTAATATAACCGCCGGGCTTGTATACCATCTACCCATTCACTGGCGTTTTCGGCAGCGAAAGACCTTGGCTATGCCGATCACCAACATTCGGCTAAATAAGCAGCAGCATAATTCACTGAGGCCCTGTATCCGATCTATCCGTACCTCTCGCGCATATCTATACCTATTACTAATGTAACTTGGCCATGAGCACGCACCAAATGACATCCTCCAACGTATGATGTTTTCTGTATATGTTAATCGAAACGAAGATTGACGAAATCTAGACGCAAAGGACCATCTAACGCCACGAGCGGCCGTGACACAATGCGAAGACAAATCCTCTCGCATCCTCTTTAATTGACTCTGGCTTCTGATAACTGTTTGTTCTTTGCCTGGTTGCGTCAGACCATGTGCAGGTTCTTGTTCAATGACCCAAGATAGGCCAAGCAGAGAAGAAGCAAAAGCTCCATCGGCCTAGAGGCAGACTTACAGATAACTCTTCCGGGTACAGCCCTTCGTCCTGTTCTACATTGAGAGACGAGTGTGAACACGACTATAGACCTATCGTTCTCGGGATGCACAGTTATAATCTCAGAGGAGGATTAACTCTACTAATAGCGATGGGATATCTCTCTAAACTAACTCAACCGTCTAGAACTTGTGAATCTGGTCTTTCCTATAACCAAGTTCTTCTAATATCCCGGGCTCTCGTCGGCTACCCACAAGAGCGTTCTCCATCGGCGGCGGCCCGCATACGAAGACTTTGCAGTCGTTTGAGTGGGGTGCTACTTGTTTGAGCAATTCCTTGGTAACGTAACCCCTTCGAAATGGCGAGTTGTCGGCAGGCTGGCTGACTGTGTACGTGACGTTGAAACGACCTGGGAATCGAGCCTCATAGTCCTCAAATTCTTTCCTTAACAGCAAGTCGGCATCTGTATTGACTCCAAACACAAGGGTGATTTTGGTGTGGTCGTCGGGGTTTCGCAAAATTCCTCGAATAAGTTGGTAAGCAGGAGTTATGCCGGCTCCTCCGGCGATGAGCATAATCTCCGAGTGCTTGTTGGGCTCCCATTTGTACCCTGGTATGCGCGTAATGAACCGCAGCGAATCCCCCGGCTGCAGAGAATGCAGGTGCGTGCTCTGCTTGCCGTTTGGGTATCGTTTCACAAGTAGCTCTAGAGCACCCGGCTCATCTGTCCGAGGTCAGATGGGCTTCGTTAAAGACAGATCACCAAATCTACTCACCTAGGTCTTTAATTGGGGTGTAGGGGCGCACGACAGGAAGTGTGCTGCCCTTTGGCCACGAATAGGTCAAAAGCGCGGCTTTTGAAACAGGTCAGTCGTTGAGGATTGATGAATGATGTGCATCTACATCTCGCTTATGAGGGCCAACTTACATGTCAAAGTCAGCCCGCTCACAGCGTCTGGCTCAGGGAACTTGAATCGCAGCCGCTTCGTATTATGGTTGACGACCTGGGTGCTCTCGAGTTCGAGGGACACAAATGCTGGACCGGAACCAAAGACCCGCCTAGGCGCGCCCGAATCCGCATGGACAATACTCCTCATGTACATGTAGTACAGCCCAACTCCAGTACCGGCTACCGCGGCGCTAGCTATGCCCCGGGATAGGCGAGCAGATAGTATCGTGGAGGCCATCGTCGTTATAGTAGGAGGCGACAGGATGCGACGCTCGTAAAGGTGTTACAATAGGTATATATCCAGAAGTCTAAGGAGTAAATAAGCCGATCGCGAAATGAGATAATTCGACGATATCGTGGAGACGAATCATACGACAGCTCTCTCTCAGCGCAGGCGGACTTCCCCTGTGAAGTCCCACGGGGAAAAAAAATGAGTACGACGTTCAGCAAATCATATAGGTGGTCAAGTATTAATGACCCAACTCAAAATCTAGAGGTTAGATGCGAAAACAAGCCGCCCTATACTTGACGATATTAAAATTACAGATTTAAGGGCAAGCCTGTTTCTTGTATACCTCTGGGTATTAAGACGGTCGCTATATATATATACGTTCACGTCGGTGTTCGGAACACCAGGCAGGGATGGCCGGAAGACGGCAAACACACATGTCCGAGTCCGAAACCTCCCCCTACGTCAGCAGCGCTTACAACGGTCACCGTCAGCCAGCTCTTTTCAATAAAGCGCCTAGGTACTTAACCATCGAGGCCATCGACTAAATCGTTTTCCGTTGCACTGGACATAAAAGACTGGGAAGGGCCTCGCCATTCGCGAATCACACTGTATCATCATCGGTCTCTGTCTTCGCCGGTAACAATTAATCTATGTGAAATAGTCATGTTATGGCCTGACTCTTGTGCGACGGCTCTAGGCACAGCCACTCCATTCTTCGGTCCCGAGCTGGCTCCGGGAGGAGGAGGGGTTATTTGATTAGGTACCCAAGGTAGTAATTATTCAATTCGGGACATTCTACCCTTTTTTTCAAAGACGAATTTTGTTCAACTACGCCGCCGAGGAATAACGATGCCACTTTCTCAATACAGGATGCCCATGGCCATTCAAGCTACTCAGGCAGCAAGCAACACGACGGGTTCGCCATTGCTGACGGTGACGCAGACATTTCCATCCCCATCCGAAGTGTAAGATCCAGTGCCAAAGGTGTTGTTCCATGATCCGTTGGGGACCTGCGTGTCAAAACAGTAGTTCCCCGTTGAACCAAGCCCACTGTTGGTTGTGAGAACGACGAGCTTGCCCCCAGCGCGGCTCCAGGCGTACGCAGTGTCGGCTACATACAAGTGGGTCTGATCGTTGCCGGCAAGGCCACCAGCGGATTTCCTTGTAGCTGAGAGCCGCGAGATAGCCTGGTAGATTTCCGAGTTGGTGTTAAAGCTGCTCCTCCAGAGATCCTCCCGGTTAGCTGGATCGGCCCCGCCCGCGTAAGCTTGCTCGGTGCCGTAGTAGACGATAGGAATACCTCTAGCGAGTATCACGTACGCGAGCGCGTTTTTGAGGAGCGAAAGGTCGTTCTTGGTGTTCAACCACCGGGGATTGTCGTGGTTGTCTAGGAACGAGCCCAGTGTGGTCGGGTCGGGGAACAGTGAGCTGATCTGGTTATACATGTCGACCATGGCCTGGCTCGATCCTGTCTGCTGGTAGAAGTTGTTCATCGGGTAATACATTGGGTAGTTCAATAACCCGGACATGAGACTGCCGTAACCAGAAACGTAGCTCGGATCGCCGTCGAACACCTCGCCAATTGTGTAGACTCCGGCGGCTGCAGAGAAGTCAGGCCAGTAGTCTTTCTCGACGTGCTTCACAGTGTCGATGCGAACGCCGTCAAAGTCATACTCGGTCACGAGCCAGCCGATCCATTTCTGGTAGAGGCTACGAATGTCAGAGCTCTGTGTATTGAGGTCCGGCAAATTATCAATCCAGCAGTTTTCCACGCTGTTCTGATCTGAATAGTTGATCGTGCATTGGCTGTGGTAGGAACTGTCCTGATTCAGCGGCTCTGGTTGATGGTCCGCGATGGCGGAGGGGCCAACGTGATTCGCAACCACATCGACCATCACGTATATACCCTATTTTAACAAAAGGTCAACATTTACTTGGCATGCACGACGTCGGTCTTGGGCGCACCTTGTCATGCGCTGCGCTAACCAGTGCCTTAAGGTCGTCTGCTGTACCATAGTTCGAGTTGATGCTGTATCTGTGCAGCATTCCTAAGATTAGTTCTATATTGAGCACCCATAGGGCATGGTGCATTGCTTAGAAGGCACCGGTAAGCTTGATAACAACGCCCGATACTTACAAGTCTGCCGCCCAGTATCCGTGGTACCCCCCATCAGTGTCTAGCGGGATCACATAATGGTCAGTTACCCAGCAAGAAGACATTGCAGGGGCATTTAAAACTCACTTGCTACAACGGGAGTGATCCAGATGGCGTCAAATCCCATACCAGCAATGTAGTCGAGCTTTGATTGGAGGCCTTGAAAAGTGCCACCGCAATAATTCGAGAGGTCTCCGCATGCATCCCCGCCAGTGTCGTCGCTGTTACGGGCTACTCGGTCTGTCAAAGCAAAATAGATGTTTCGAGATTTCCAGGCGTCCGTATCCGCCGCAAGGCCCAAGCTGACCAGCTGAGAAAGGAGAGCAAGCGAAGCCCACGAGACATACATGATTGCAGCCAGTGTTACCGATTCGGAACCTATCGCAAGGGCAATCGTTTATGGATTGATGCAGAGACGGACTCCGTTGGAGGAAAGAAGGGACTAGAGATGACAGGCTCGATCGCTGCTCTTATACTACAGAACTACTGGCGATTTTGATGATGGCGATCACATGAAGTCGAAAGGAATTGAAACGAATCCCCGTTCATCTCCTCCGGGCGTTTTAAAGTAACGGCCCGATTCTGAGCAGCGTAGACACCGAGTCTTGAGAATGGCCTACATGACAGAGCCGCCGATGCAACCTCCGTCAAGAACTCCGCCATCCTTGCCAGCGTTACATGCCCCTTGCGAGATTTAAGCCAACCCTTTTAATAGCTTGTAACTAAAGTAAAGGAGTGGAGTGGCGCATAATGATCGTTACATTACTTATAATGGAATGAAATCTTAACACCCGTTAAATTGTTAAATCATTTAATTCATGTTTTTATATTATCCCGTCCGGAAGATATTATGCGTTAAATTTCCCGGAAATTATTATAAGAAATTACGTAAAATTAATAATATTATATAAGAAATTAATAAATAATTAATAAACTTTTTTTTAATTAATGATTAATTAAAATTTTAAGCGATTTTACGTTAATATTTTTAAATTTTATTTTTAATTTTAAAAATTAATAATTTTATAAATATAAATTAAATAAATATAAAAAATATATCGTTAAATGATTTACTTAATTATAAATATTTTAATTTAAAATATATAATTATATAATTAATATAATTAAAATTATTAACGTTTAAAATAAAAAAGTTATTTTATAATAAAAAAAGTTTTAAAAATATTTAAAAATTTTAAAAACTTTATAATTAAAAAAAGTTAAAAAGTTTTAAAAATAAAAGTTATTTTAAAAAAGAAATTATTATTATATTTTTTAAATTTAATAAATAATATTTTTATTAATAAAATATTAATAAATTTTTTAAAAAAATATAATTAAATAAAAAATTTCATTATAATTATAATAATATATTTTATATAATTATTATATTTAAATTAAATAAAATATTAAAAAATAAAGGTAAAATTTCAGAAAAATTATTTTTTAAAAGTTATTAAAACTTAAAAATTTCACGTAAATTATAATAATATAATGGTAAAATTTATAACTTAATAATTATAATTTAAATATTATAAAAACGTAAATTCGAAACTTATATAAAGTAAAAATAAAAATAAAAATAAAATAAAAATAAAATAAAAATAAAATAAAAATAAAATAAAAATAAAATAAAAATAAAATAAAAATAAAATAAAAATAAAATAAAAATAAAATAAAAATAAAA
>MU400424.1:176186-194205 GCA_022578955.1 Hypoxylon sp. FL1857
AAAATAAAAAAATATATAAAAAATTAAAAATAAAACTTAAAAAAAGGGCTTTATTTCGTATAATTTTTTTAAGCGGGATATTATTTTTTCTTTTCTATTTTTCATTAAGTTTCCTTTAAAATTAAATATTTAAAATATTATAAAATAACTTAAAATTAAAAAGATATTTTATTAATATATTTATAATTAATTAAATAATAAATTTATTTATATATTTTAAAATTAAATTAATTAAATAAATTAAATAAATTAATTAACGTTTTTTTAATTTTATATAATGTTTATAAATATTATGATTTTATTTTTAAAGATATTTTAAATATTTTAATAACTTTTTTAACTTTTTAATTAAAGCTTTAATTAAAATTTTTAAATTTATATTTTTTCTTTTTACTTTTTTATTAATTTCATTAACTTTTTCTTTTTTTTTTCCGTTTTTTAATAATCTTTTAATTATTTCATTAATTATTTTAAACTTATCATTAATTAATTTTATTAAAGTATTAATTATATTATTATATATTTTCGTTAATGTTTTATTTAATTTTTCTTTTATAATTTTAAAATTATTTTTATAATTATTTTTAAATTTTTTCTTTAAGTTTATTATTTAATTATTTATTAAATTTTTCATTTTTTTTATTATATTATATAAAATAAATTTACATATAATAATTATATTGAAAAATTAACATAATTATAAGTTAAAATAAATTAAAGTTTATTATAAAGTTATAATATAATATAACATATAAATTATTTAATTATAAGTTAAATAAAACATAAATTATAAAACGTATAATTAAAATTAAATAAATGAACCACGTTAATTAATTAATTATATTTAAATATTTAAAAAGTTTACGATAAAAAAACTTCGTTTTTTTAAAAAAAAATAATTATATTTTTTAATATAAAAGATTTAACATTATATAATAATTATATAATAATTATAAACCCGGTTTATATTTAACGTTAATGTTTTAAAAGTTTTTTTATATAAATTTATTTTAAAATCGATTTTTCATAAATTATATATTTTCTCGAAAAAATAATAATTACTTTTATATTAAACTTTTATATTATTAAATATTTAATTATAAATTATAAATTTAAATTATTTAAATATATTAAATATATAAGTTAATATAACTTTTATATTTAATATTAATATTTTATTTAATTCGTAATTTCTTAAAGTTTAACGGTAAAATATTAAATATATTTATTTATTTTTAAGTTATTATTAAAGTTATTTAGGATTTTTATCTTTTAAGTTTCGATAATAATTAGATTTTTATCCAGTTTTTTTTATACTTTCGTTTTAAATTAAGGCTTTTTCAATATTAAACCATTACCGGGATATATTATAATTTTAAATGTTTTATAATTCGATCTTATTTAATTTAATTATTAAAAAATGATATATTAAAACCTTTTATTTATTTATATTAAGTTTATTATGGAATTTTTATTCCTTTATTTTTATTTTATAATATTTCCTTTTTTTATAACGAAAATAAGACGTTATAAAATTAATAAAGTTAAGATCTCATTTAAGTTTTCTTAGATTTTTTCCTTTTTATTTTAGAATAAATGATATATATTAAGGTTTTTAATTATTATATTTTTACCTTTTATTTTTTTAAGCTTTAAATATAATATAAGGTTTTTCTTTATATTTTTTTATAATTTAACATATAAGTTTTATATTAATATTTTCCCGTCTTTAATTTATAAATATATTATTATTTAATTATAATTTATTTCTTTTTATTAAGTATTTTTATTTTAGCTTTTATTTATATATATTATTACTTTATTAAAACTTCCTTAAATCATATGGTAATTTTTAATATTAAGGTAAAATGATTTATTTTATATAAATTATGGTTTTTAAATCGTTATAATATCGATGTCATATTAACTTTATAATATTTAAGATATAATTTCCTTTCCTTTTCTTATATTTTAATATATTATCTTAATTTTATTTATTATATATTTCTTTATATTTAATCATTTTATTATATTATGGGATTTTACGTTAAAGGTTTTAAGCTTACTTTATATTAAATAAAAACTATAATTAAGAAAGAGCCGAAATATTCTTATATCGTTTTTAAATCTTTATTTATGCATATTTTAAATTTAAGTTTTCTTTTATTAAATATATATTAATTTAAGTTTAAGTTTTAATTAATAATTTATACATTAAGGTTTATTTATTATAATATCGTTTTATTACTTTTTTATTTCCTTTTTTTTTTAATAACATTTACCATTTTTTAAAATATATATTATATATTTAAATTAATTTATAGCTTATATTTTAAATTTACCATATTTTATTCCTTAAATTATTTAAGTTTATAAATATATGTTTCTTTAACTTTATCTTTAACTTCTTAAATATATTTATATTTCTTTTCTTAAATTATATATTTCTTATTATAATTCCAATATTAAATTAATTCTTTATAAGTTTTATTATTACTTTTATATATTAAGCCGGCATAATAATTATATTTAACTTACTTTTTATAATATTTAATTATATATCCGAATTTAAAACATTTATAACATTATTCGGCTTTAACTTCCTTAAAAAAAAGTTTATATTAAAAGAATTTAACTTTTCATATTAAATTATATCGGTATAAATTTTATACCGTTTTAAAGTTAAATATCTTTATAATTATTATCGTATATTTAACTTTTATATCTTTTTTATATATTAACTTAATTTATTTAATTTTTTAAAATTTTATTATTAAAGTTTTTTTAATAAATTTAACGATAATATATAAACATTCTATAATTTATCCGCTTTAAAGCTTTTCATTACTATTATAAAAGCTTTACTTATTTTTATTACTTTTATATTAAAAGCGTTCTTTATTTATTTCTTATTTTCCTTATATAATATTACTTTAAATTAAAATATAATCATTACGTCGTTATTTTATAAACGCCTTATTATAATTATTTTAAATTTATTAAATATTATATTTATTACCTTTATTATTTCTTTTACGTTTTTTATAATTATTTCTTATAATATATTTCCTTTTTTTATTATAAGTTCTTTTAATTTTTTAAATAAAATTATTAATATAAATGTTTAATTTTATATGGTATTTTTAATTATAATTTTAACTTAATTATTACCCGCTTATTATCCGGGGCCGTTTCGGTTTAAATTTATTATAAATAATTTATTTTAAATGATTTTTATAATATCGGTTTTAAATAATATTAATACTTTCATTATATTTATTATTAATTTTTTATCGGTTTAATGTTTTTTCATTATCGGTTTGGTATAATTTAAGTTCGTTTAGATTTATTATATAATTTCTTATTATATTTCTTTTACTTCCCCTTTTATTTCTTTTTTAATCATTTTTATTAATTTATTAAAAAATGTTTTAATTATATCGATTTTATTTTCACATATTTATTTTCTTTTATTTTTATTATAATTATTACTTTTATTACCTTAAATAATTAAAGATAAATTAATAATGTTTTATATATTTTTTATAAACGTTATTATATTAATGTTTTATATTTATATTATAATTTATATTTTATAATATTTTAAATTAATTAAGTATTATATATTAAATTTTATTAATATTTTATATTATTATTTCTTTATTTATTATTAACTTAATTTATTTATTACTTAATGTTGTTATAATGGTTTTTTAAATTTTAAAGCTTTATTAAAAAAGCTTTAAATATAAAATAAGTAAGTTTTTTAAATATAAAACGAGTAAGTTTTTTAAATATAAAACGAATAAGTTTTTTAACATTTATTTTATCTTTAAAAAATACTTAATTAATATTTTTAAGGGACCGATTTAATATCTTTCTTAATTATTAACTTTTTAATGCCGATATGGTAAAAACTTAAAAAAGTTCTTAAGTTAAATGATTATATAATCGGTATATTATATAATTTAAATGTAAAACGAGTAAATTTCCTCTTATTTTAAATCTCTCTTATATACTTTTTTTCTTTCGAGCGTTAAATTAAAAGGTGTAATAATTAATAATTATTTAAGTGGTTAACCGAGAAATCAAATATTAAAAGAAATATTTAAACTTTAAAAACGAGAAAAAAAGCTTAAATTAATAAATAATAATTAAAGATTAAAACTTTTATTTTTTAAATAAACCTTTAAATTAAATTCGAGGATAAAAGATATTTTAACAAATATTAAATTATAATTTTAAGGAAACGTAACCTTTATAAGAAAAATTTACTAAATAAAAATATTTGAATAATTATCACGTTAAATAAATGTTAAAAAAAGATTATTAAGTTTATAAAAAACGATATAACGATATTATTTTAATTATCACGTAGCCGAAAATATTTTAAAAGTTTTAAAACTTAACCGTAAACGATAATAAATATAATTAAACTTTTAAGAAAAAGTAAAAAACTTAAAGATTAAAATTTTAAAAATGAGGAATCGAATAATTTAACATTTATTATTTTGATTTATAAGGAAGAAAATGAACTTTTTTTTCTTTAATAAAAAAATATAATTAGAAAGTTTAAATATATTCTTACTTAATTAATAAGAAATTATATATTTAATTATATATAAATATATAATATTATATATAATAATTATTATATTAATATATTAGAAAAATATTGAGAAAGTTAATATTATCTTAAATAAATTTAAAACGTATTAAAATAACTTTTTAAAACCGTTATTTAAAAAATATAAAGATTTAATTTATTATTTTTTAAAGGATAAATTTAAAAAAAATGCTTAAGAAAAAATATAAACGTTTAAAATAAATAAGGTATAACGGGTAATAAAATATAATAAAGTTAAAAATAAGTTATTTTCCTTAAAATGGATATTTAATTATAAATTTAATGAAGATAAATAGTTAAATAAATATAAATTTCGGTTAATAATAAAAAGTGATTTATAATATTATATATTTTAAAATATATACGTTATAACATTTATAATAAAGTTTTTTCGAATTATAATGGTTATTATAATAGAATTTAATTTAAACGTTAAATAATTTAATGTTAAAAATACATTTATAAATGTGTTATATATAAGTAAAAATTTAATGGTAATAAAGTTATTAAATGGTTATGAAAATAAAGAAGGAAAATATATGGAACTTTTAAAAGTTTTATATAATTTAAAAAACTTTCTTTTATTATAATATAAAAAGATCGAAAATATATTAAAATTAAAAAAACTTTTAATTTCTTTAAAAGATTTATATTTTTTTATATAAAAGTTTAAAATATATATATGTTTATATATAACGATAATATTTTAATTATAAATGATTTAAAGAATAATTTTCACGTTTAAAAAGTGATTAATCGATTAAAAACCTTTTATAAAATTAAAAATCAAAAGGAAATTAATTGATATTTAAAGATTAAAATAATTAAAGATAAAAAACGTAAAATAACCTTTTTAATTCACGACGATTATATCGAAAAAATAACCATTAAGTTTAAATTAAATGATAACGAATAAGTTTTTTCGATATTATTATTTATTAAAAAACTTTTAAAATATATAAGAAAAACTTTTAAAATAAAAATAAAAACATTTTAAAAACGCGTCGGCTCGATTTTATATATAATTATAATAATTAAATTAAATATAACATATATAATAATATAACTTTCTTATCATTTCATGAATTTAAAATTATAATATATGGTAATAACGAATTAAATAATTAAGTATTTATATATAATAAAAATATTATACATTAAATATAAAGGTGAAAATATTAATGCGTAAGTTTTATTAATTACGAGTGATATTTATTTTACGAATAATATAAAAATAAAGAAATTATCTTATAAATATATTATAAACTTATATATAAACTTTATTATATAAAAAGTAACTTATTAACTTATTATATTAATTTTTATTATTAAAATAAAGTTATTTAACGTAATAAATATAATTAAAGAAATTATAACATTATAATGTTTCTTTAAAAATGTTCAAATTAACTTAAAATATATTTAAAAGATTTATAATGATAATTAATAAATAATTAAGTTAATAATAAAAAATAAAGAATATATTAACATTAAGTTTAAATATATTAATATATAAAATATATAACTCCGTTAAAAATATGTTTTAAATATATTTAAAGTTTTTTATTTATTTATAAATGAAATATTTATAAATGAATTTATGAAAACTTATTAAGATAAATTTTCGAATATTTTAAAACATTATTAAATTTATAAAACGCTTAAAATTTATTAAGAAAAATATAAAATGAGATAAAAAATAAATAATGATATTATTAATTATTTTAAGTTAAAGATATTACTTTAAAAAAATATTTTATAATATATAAATAATAAGTTTATATATGAAAATATAATAAACATAAAATTTTAAAAAATTTATTATTATGAATTATTTAAAAACTTTTTATTTAATTTTATTTAAAACTTATAAAAAGAAAAGAAAATATAAGAATAATTAAACATAGAAAATTAAACTCGATAATAAGAATTAATGAATTAATTAAAAGAATGATTAAATAACATTATTAATAATATTAATTATCGCATTAATTAATCCGTTATCATTAATTTTTTAATCATTATTATCTCGACGTAAAAGTTAAAAATAATGACGATTATTAGAAATAAATATTCTTTATGTTTCGTTATTATTAAAAAATTCTTTATTAAAGCTTTAAAACTTTAAAAATATAAAAAAAGTGGTACGTAAAACATTTATTTCTTAAAGAAAATATATAAGTTAATAAAAAAGCTACATTTAAATAAAAAAAGATAAGATTTATATATTTATTATAAGTATTTTTAAGTAATAATATAACTTTTTAAAATTTTCGAATCATTTTTTAAATAATTAAAACTTAAGATTAATATTTTAAGATTTCATTTATAAAATAAAATACTTATGTTTAAAAACGTAAAGTTAACATTTTAAACCTTATTAAATTAATGTATCATTATGAAAAACTTTAAAGCGTTTAATAATTATATTATATATATATTAAAAGCATGGTATTTAATATAACTCCCCGATAAAAAAAATGAATAATTCCTTTAAAATAAAAAAAACTTAAAAGTTTTAATTATAAATAAAGATTAATAAAAAAGATAATACCTTATTTTTAATCGGTAATAAAAATTAAAACTTATTTATTAATTAATGAAGTTTTAAACGGTGTGATAAAACGTTTTTATATAATAAAAAGTATTATATTATTTTCATTTTTAAGAATATTTAAAACTATATTAAGAAATTTTTAATCGGTAATAAAAATTTTCCGAATAATTTCAACGCTTTTATCATTTATATTAATAATGTTAACTTTTAAAAAAATTTCTTTTTATATCGAAAAAACTTAAAGAATATTTTTTTAGAATATTTAAATAAATTATTTAAGTTTTTTTCAATATTATTATAACATATAATATATAAAGTTATTTTTAAAAGTTTAAGAATTTTAACGTTTTTCTTAATAAATAATATAATCTTTTTAAAAGAAATAATTAATATATATAATAATAATAATGAGATATAAAGAAAAAGTTAAATTTATATTTATTAATTATTTAAATAAAAATATATTAAAGAAACCATTAATAAAAATTTTTAATTAAAAGACTTTATCTTATTAAAGTTAATATAATATATCATAAAGTAATGGTTTTTATAAAAAGAAAAAAATAAGTTTAAAAAATAATAAAAAAGTTATTCTTTATATATTATTTAAAAGTTTAATATAAGTTAAATAATTACCATGGGAATTATTAAAGTTATATACATTTATTTTAATAATAAATAATAAAAAAGTAAAATTTATAATAATAAATATAAATATATAAAACACGTGACATTTTAATAACATTATTCATAATAAAAAATATTACGATAAATTATAAAATTCTTAATAATAAAAAAGAAAAGAATAATTATATTAATTTCATTAAAGTTAATTAATTTAAAATATTATGGAATTATAATTTATTATATAAAAATTTCACTTTTAATTAAATTTAATTAATATTGAATTTTTTAATTAAGTTATAAAAGAATTATTAAATAATTTAAATTATAAATTGTTAATGATCTTTAATTATTATTATTTTTTTAACGTCGCGGATAAAATTTTATAAGAAAAAAAAAAGCTTAATAATATTATTTAAATTGTCATTTTAATTATTTAATTTATCTTTTTTATTTAAATCTTTTAACGATATAAAGTTAAATATTAAAAAGATTATTAATTCATTTAATAATTTTATATCCGATTTGGAGAAATAATATGAAAAAAACGTATGAAACGTTATATAGTAAAATCATTAAAATTATAACTTAAAAAATTAAGATATAAAAATAAGATTTATAAAAGAGATTAAAAATAAATATTTACTTTATGAAACTTATTAAAGTTATTATTTCTTATAAATATTAATGGTTATAATTAATAAACGAATAATTAAATTATAATATTATATAAGTAATAAATATGTTAATAACTTTTTTAATAATAAATTAATAAAATTTATAAAATATAATAATTATAATTTATAAAATAAAATTAATAACAGTTAAATTAAAGGTTTATAATATTAATATGAAAGTATTAAAGTTAATTAATTATTACGTTTCATATATATTTAAAATAAAAGATTTACCGGCATATTTTAAATAAAAAACTAAATAATATAAATAAAAAATTATATGAAAAAAAAGGTAAGTTATTTAGAATTATCAAACTTAATTAGAGAATTTCGTTAAAAGATTAATGAATTTATTTAAATCCATTATCCGGTTTTTCATTAAAGGTAATTAAAAAGATAAAAACTAAAATAAAAAACCAAATAAATAAAATTCGATAAAAATTATTTAAAATAAGTAATAACAAAATAATTTAATTATATAAAAAGGTAAAAAAGGTATAATTAAAAGTAAAAATATCGTTAAAACTATTATTAAAGATAATAATTACCTTTAAGCTTTGAAAAAGCTTTCTTATAAAAGATATTCTTATAAAAAACTTTATAAAAATTATAAAAAAAAGTTAAAAACGGGGAAAAAGTTAATCATTAATAAAATTAATAATAAGAATAATAATTAAGATAATAAAACGTTTAACGAAACGAATAATATATGTTATATTAACGTTATGAACTTAAATATTACGAAATTAAACTTTAAAAACCTTAATAAAAAACTTACCTTTATTAATTAAAAATATAATATCTAAAATATTTAAAACAAAGGTTAAAAAATGAAGCTATTTAAAGATAAATAATAAAGGTAAATATAAAGAAAAAGTTTCAAAAATTAATTAACAAAATGAATAACTTTTATTAATAAAAATAAGAAATTATATAAGTTATATTTCATTAAATATTTAATTATAAAATTATTCATAATAATATAATATTTCATATATAAAAATATATTAATGTTTAAACTTTTTAATGAAAAAGAATTTATAACATTTAATTAATTAAAATAGTTAAAAAAAACTTATACCATTTATAAAAAGTTCCGAAGCTTTTTTAAAAAAAATAACGCGTTTTCATTTATTATTTTTTATATTATATAACTTAAAAAAAATTTATTATAATATATTAATTAACGTTAATAAAGCTTAAACGAAACCGAATAAATAATAGTTAAATAAGCTCGAAAATGAAATCAATAATTAATAAATAAAAGTTTCGAACCGTTTATAATTAAAAAGTATATTATAAAGCCACGATATAATATAATATATAAATTATTTAACCATAAATTAAATAAAACGTAAATTATAAAACGTATAATTAAAGTTAAATAAATAAGTTATGTTAATTAATTAATTATATTCGGATATTTAAAAAGTTTATAACGAAAAAAACGAAGTTTTTTTCTTAAAAAATAATTACATTTTTCAATGTAAAAAATTTAACATTATATAATGATTATGTAACAAAGTTTAATTAAAAATAATTATTATAAATAAAGTAATATTATTTTTTTAAAAAAAATAATTAACATCTTTATTAATTTCTTTATTAAATTAATAATCTTTATATTATATTTTTATTATTTATTTATTAATTTAATCAATTTTTTTAATTTATTAATTAAATATTAATTAAGTTATTTATTATATTAAATTAAATAATTATTATTATTAAAATTAATTTAACGGAAATTAATTAAATTAATTTTATTATTATTAACTTAAATAAAATTAATTAAACATTAAAAAGTTTTACATTTATTAATTTTATATTAATATATATATAAATTATTAAAATTTATATATTTATAATTAATTAAATAATAAATTTATTTATATATTTTAAAATTAAATTAATTAAATAAATTAAATAAGTTCATTAATATTTTTTAACATTATATAATATTTATAAATATTATAATTTTATTCTTAAAAATATTTTAAACATTTTAATAACTTTTTTTAACTTTTTAATTAAAGCTTTAATTAAAATTTCCAAATTTACATTTCTTTTTTTTACTTTTTTATTAACTTTATTAACTTTTTATTTCTTTTTTTATTTCTTTTAATAAAATTATTAAATCTTTAACTTTTTTCTATAATTCCGTTAATATTATATTACTTTTTTTAATCTTTTAATCACTTTATTAGTTATCTTAAACTTATCATTAATTAACTTTATTAAGGTATTAATCATATTATTATATATTTTCATTAATGTTTTATTTAATTTCTCTTTTATAATTTTAAAACTATTTTCATAATTATTTATAATCTTTTTTTTAAACTCATCATTAAATTATTTATTAATTCCTTTATTTCCTTTTTAATTAACTTTTTCATAAAAAGAGAAAAGTTATATTTTTAATCTCTTTTAAATAATGAAAACGAAAATTCATCATTTATTAATTTATTCTTAATTAATTTAATTAACCTTATAAAATTAATTATTATTATTTTTAATTATTTAATTAATATTAAAGTTTTAATAAGTTTTATAAAATCTTTAATATTAAGGATATTTATAATATTTATTTTAATTATTATTTTTTCGTTTTTTATTTAAAAATGTAATATAAATAATATAATTTATTAAAATCTTAATATTTATTATTTATCTTTTTTTATATTAATTAAATTAATCTTAATTTATAAAAGATTAACGTTAAATTTTATGATATATATCTTAATTTTTAACTTATACTTTTAATGATTTATAACGTTTTAAACTATTTTAATATTAATAATTTAATTAATGCTTTTTTTATTTTAACTAAGCTTTATTCGATATTATTCTTATATATTATAATATTTTTAAGCTTTTTTTTAATTTTTTATATATATAACTTGTTAAAATATTATCGTTTAAATTAAATTTTATTAATGCTTTAATAATTATATCTTATTTAAATTAAAAACATAACGAAATGATGTCGATAATTATTTTTTAAAAAATTACTTTTTTTATTTTTATTTTATTTTAATTTATCATTAAAATATTATTATTATGATTAAGTTAATTTTAATTATATATATGTTTTTCTTTTATTTTATATTTTCTTATTTAATCGGTTTTATTAATTTTTTTTAAAATGGATTTTACTGTTTCAATTTTATTTTATTTTACAATTTCCGGAATTAAAATATTCATGTTTAAATCTTTTTATATAATATTTTTTTAAAAAAATTACTTTTTTTATATTTTAGTTTTTTTAACTTTTTTACCTTAATGGATTTAATAAGTTAATTATTCATTCATTCCTTTAATTAATTAATCTTATTATTAATTATTTTATTATTTTAATTTATCTTAATTAATAAAATTAAGTTATTTAATATTATATTTATAATAATATAATCTTTATTATTATTTTCGGCTTTTTAACATTTTATAACCGAATTTCTTACATTTTTAAACGTAAGATTTTCGTATTTTTATATCTTAATATCATTTAACATAATATTATTAAATTTTATTTATAACGTTTAATTTCTTATAAGTTTAAAAGAATAAAATAATATTAATTTTTATATTAATTTTTAAAAAAAATAATATATAATTAAAAAAGTTAAATAAGATAATTATTAAATTAAGTGATGAAAACAACTTTATTAATTCGTACTGAATATTTATTATTTGATTCTATAATTTATCTCGTATTTTATCTAGCTTAAATATTTAAAATCTTTCTTTTAAAAACTTTTATTCTTTCATATATTAAATATAAAAGCCTTTCACTTATTTACATTAAAGCTTTCTTACTCACAAGTGATAAGTAAAGTTAAATTCATCATTAAATAATTATAATCGAAAATTAAAATATAAATATTAATATAAAAATTATACTAATATAATTAAAATAATTAATAAGTTTTAAATGAATATTTTAATATATTAAAACTAAAACGTTAATATTTAAAATATAAATTATAAAAGCTTTATTTAATTAAATAAAATAAGTAAGTTAAAATGATTAAGAATGGAAAAATAAAAAGGTTAAAATAATTAAGTTAAAATGGAAAAGGAAAATAAAAGAAAAGTTAATATTTTAAATAATTAATTAAGTTTATAAATTATTCCTTCCTTTAAATATAATTATATATAACATTTATGTTAAAAATAATAAATATAATAAATATTTATTTATTATTTAATGATTTTTTAAATAAAATAATCTTAATATTATTCTTTAAAATATAATTAATTATTTTACCTTTTAATAAATCTTTTTCTTTTTCAATAATAAGTTATTCATTAATGATTTAACAAATTTCACTAATTTTCGATTTTAATTCCTTTAATAAAAAAAGGAAATATTTATTAACATTATTAATTAATTAAGTATTATTAATTAATTAAATATTATTAATTAATTAAGTATTATTAATTAATTAAGTATTATTAATTAATTAAGTATTATTAATTAATTAAGTATTATTAATTAAGTAAGTATTATTAATTAATTAAGTATTATTAATTAAGTAAGTATTATTAATTAATTAAGTATTATTAATTAAAAAAGTATTATTAATTAATTAAGTAACATTTTATATAAATAAAGGTTTTATATATTATTAATTATATATTTATGAATAATTTTTTTATTTTATAAAATATTTAAATATAAGTTAACTTTTTTATTTATTAATATATTGCTTTATTAATTAAAATATCTCATATAAAAACTATTCATTATTATCACTTTATATAATTATTTGATTAATTTAAGATATTTTCTCAGTATAAAGATTTTTATCTTAAAGAGTTTTATATAATTATATAATTAAAATAACTTTATATATATATTAATAAAATAATATATTAATTTTATATATAAATTATTAAATTTTTTTAATAATAAATAATAAATTAATTTATTATATTAATCATTTCTTTAAAAGTTTTCTTAAAAAAATATATCCTTTATATAACTTAAAATATATTATTTTTTAATCTTAAATGAGATTAATCAATATTTAATATTATATTATATTTTTATATTTATTATTATAAAATTTATAACTATTTTTACTTCTTTATAATATAAATCTTAAAGAATTAAATAATTAATGTTATTAATTAAAACTTTAAATATTAAAATAATTAATCCTAATTAAAATCTTTAAATTATCTTATTAAATGATTTCTTAAATATAAAAGATTTTATATTATTTATATTATATTATAAAGTTAATATAATATTTAATTATAAATATTTTAATATAAAATAATAATATTAAATAATCGTTTCGATATTTTAATTTCTCTTTTTATTTATTTATTTATTTATTTATTTATACATGATAACTTATCGATATTATTAATAAAGTTCTTAATTTAATAAATATAATTTACTAAAACTTTATAATGAATTGTAATTTTTAATTAAATATAACTTTAAATGGAATCCTTTAATTATAAAATATAATTAATCTTAATATTATTAATACTTAATAATAAACTTTATATTTAATATTTCTCAAAATTAATATAACCTTTTTATTAAATTTATAAATAATAATTTATCATATAATTTTAATCGATTAATATAATTTTCTTAATATTAAAAATATTAATATATATATTTACAAATTTTTCTTAATAAATTTTAAATTGAAATATCTTCAAATTTTTACCTCATTTTATTTACGTTAAAATAATACTTATCATTATATATTATTTTTAATAAATCTTAAATATATAATAATAAGATTATTAATTATTATTGTCTTATATTTATAATATAATATATAAGGTCATTTATTAATTTATATTTATATTATTTTATTATATCCTTTTTTTTATTTTTTACCTTTTAAAAGATTTCTCTTATTTTCTTTAATTTCTTATTAAGATTATAACCTTTAATAATTATTTTCCGGAATATATCATTAATGAATATCTTTATAATATCGTATTTATGACTTTTATAATAATTAAAATTATTTATCACGTTTTTTAAAATTAATTTCTTAACATTTCTTTATTTTTTATATCATTTTTTAAATTAAATATTAATAAATAAGATAAAATATTAAGGATTAAATTCATTTTTTAAAGATATAATATATATTTAAATTAAATTAAGATAAATAAAAAGATATTATTATTAATCTTTCATTTATTTTATTAACGTCGGTTATTTTTAAAGATATTTAAATAATTATGCTTTTTATCATTTCGTGATTTATAAATATCATAATTAATTTAATATAAGATTTTAATTATATTCGATTTTAATAAATAACTTATATTAAATATGTTACTTTAAATATTATAGATTTATATTAAATTTTTTCGTTTTTAATTAACATGTTTAACTAAAATATTATTAATTTAATTAAAATAATAAATATCGACTTATCATTTTATAACGAATTAAAATAAAAGATTATAATTTTAAAGCTTTTTTTCTTTAAGGTATTTATTTTAATAAATATTCGATTATTATAATTTTAATGGATAAGAATTATTAAGTTAAAAAGTTCATTTTATAATATCTTCAATAATTCTTTTTTTATATTTATTAATTTAAAATAAATCTTTAATATATATTTTTACTTATTTATGATAATTATTAAATTTTCCTTTTTCTTTTATTTTAATATAAGTAAAATAGGTTTTCAATTTTATAATAGTTAAATTTTTTATTAATATTAAAGTATATATTTATATAAAAGGCTTATTATATTAATGTAAATCTTAAAATCGGTTAAATTTTATAACATTTTTATTTTATATATCATTTTAATTTAATTTTTAAATATTACGATATGTTTTTTATTCATAATAAATTTAAATAATTTAATTAAGTTATAATTTAAGAATAATTTATTTAATAATAATATAAATTTAACTTTATTATATTTATAAAAAACTTAGTTTAAATGATATCGATAATCCTTTATAAAATTATTATAAATAATAATACTATTTATATAAACTTTTATAAAATCGTTAAATAATTAAAAATGTTAGTTTATAAAATGTTAAATATAAATGGGTGAATTCTTAAATTTTATTAATATAATATTAAATACTTTTAATCTTTAAAATGAGATAATTATTATTTAGTTTTTATGTTTATTTATGATAAATAGTTAATAAAAAAAGCTATATTATTAATAATATTAAAATATTTCTTCCTTTTTATCTTAAATATGATCTTTTTTTATTAAGGAAATAAGTAAATATTTATTAATATATATTTATTAAATGATTATAAATTGATAATTATTTACTTTTTATATTTATTATTAATGATTTTTTAAGTAACGAAATAAAGATATTTAAATGATATAAGTTTCTTTATTTATTTTAATTTATTAATAGTTTATATAATGTTAAAGATTTTATTAAGGAATTTCTTATTTCAAATATTAAAAAGGTTTATTTAATTTAATTTATATATATTTTATTAATTATTAACAAAATTTATTATTATTTTTTCTTATTCCGATAATTTAATAATTCCTTACTTTTTCTAAATATTTTATTTCTTTATTAAATCTTTTAATTTTTTATCAAAATTAAGATTAATATTATAATAATATAAACCATTTTTAAATAATATCTCAAAAGCTCCGTTTAATTTCGCTGCTTTAAATAATAAAGCCGTCATTTTTTTAAAATCTTTACTTTAAAATGTTTTTTATATATCTTTTAAAATTTTCTTATTTAAGTTTAAAATATTTTTAATATCGTTATTTATATCAAATTTAATATTAAGAAAATTATTTATCGACAATTTTTCTTTTAATAAATTAATTATTTAAGTTATATTAACTTTTTTTTATATAGTAAAGAAAAAGTTATTATTAATAATATCTTTAATAATATTTAATTTTATCTTTTTATAAATAATTATTTTATCATTTAATTCATTTAAATAAGTTATTACTTTTAAAATTAATATATTATAAATATTATATAATATTTTTAAAAAAGTAAAGTTAAATTGAAAATTATTACCTTTAAATAAATTAATATATTTAATTAAAGATATTACCATAATATATATTAGAATAGTGAATTAATATATCGTTACGATTTTTTAACATATTATTTTACACATTTTAAAAAATATAATAAATATAATAACGCTTAAATAAAATATTAAAGTTATTATCGTTTTAAAATAATTAATTATTATCTTATATTATTTATAAGAATTATTATTAAATAATAAATAAGGTTTAAATATTCTTTTATAAACTTATATTTTAATTAGAAAATGAATAATTATTCTATTTTTATATTTCGTAATAATTAACATTTTAAGTAAAAATTCTACCTTTTTTATCATTTTGAAACTTTTTATGATACCTTTAATAATTAATGGTTTAAATATCTTAAAATTTTATATAAATTTTATTAATTAATTTTAATTAATTAATTTATTTAATATTCTTAAATTAATATAAATTATATTTTTATTCCTTTTATTATTAAGAATTTTAATTTATTTTTTTACTTAAATTTAAGTTTAATATTAATTATATCTTTATTAATAATTTAGTTTTCTTTAAAACCTTTTAGTTAACTATTTTTATCACCTTTAATAATTAAAATAATAAAATTAAACTTTTTATCTCTTTATTATTTATCCATAAAATGTTCATTTATCTTTTTTTTTCGATAATTAATAAGTAATATTTCAACTTTTTAATTTATTAAACTTTAAGGTTAATAAATCTTTTAATAAATAATAATAATTATTAAATCTTAAATTTAATATCTTTAACTCGATATATTTATTTATATATATATATTTAAAATAATTAAACTTAATATTGAAAATTTTATTATATTTATAATATATCTTTTTCTTTTTATTTATTTTATCATTTAAAGTTAATTATTCATGCTTATTACCATTATCAAAATTTATTAAATAATTATACTTATTATTTAATTTATTACTTTATTTTAAAAATTAATTAATTAAAAAATAATTATTTTCCAAAAACTTTTACTTTATCTTTTTTTTTAAATCTTTAATATATGTTTTATTAATTATATAATTATTATTATTACGTCGACTTAATTTACCTTATTAACGCCATAAAGATTTATAATGGTTATAATTTCTACTTTATTTTCCTTAATAATAATTTCTTTAACCATAATTATTAAAGAATTTATATTAACCATAAACATTTTAATTATCATTTTAACGATAATAATTATATTTATAATTATTATTACGGTAATTATTATTATAATTATAGTTATAATAACCATGATCTTTTTAATTATTATAATAATTAATTTATTAACTATTTTATTAATTATATTATCGATAATTATTACATTATTTATCATAATATTTATTATCACTTTAATAACCATTACTTTCATTATTATTATATTTACCTTAATAATTATCTTAATTAATAATATCATTATCTTAATTAATAATATCATTATCTTAATTAATAATATCATTATCTTAATTAATAATATCATTATCTTAAT